>JAQZBX010001545.1:0-81673 GCA_029593785.1 Cabassous unicinctus
CCTCCCCTATTATGCAATGCCTATGCTCTCGAGAGACTCCTGCCCCTCTATTTGAGAACATAGCAGGACTACCCAGGATGGGAATACAACACCTTCCCACTCATTATGTGGGTCTCCACCCACTAATATAACCCATTATGACAAGATGAACACTCACACATTTCCTAGAGGCCTACCCCAGGTGCTCCCTGTCCTGCATGTCCCCCACATCCAACACCCTAAACCAGTAACCCTCTCCTGCCATATTTGCCAAAAGAACATTCCCAACGTTGTAGTTTCAAACACATACCCGCAATTCCCCAGAGTTCACCTGCTCCCTCCTTCGACCCTCTCCCCAGTTCCATGGACTGTCCAACACACCCTCCCCACCCTACCCCTCTCACAAACCAGCATTGCCCAACCCAATAACATCACTGCACCACTATCCTGCCCATCTACTGTACAATACACCCTTCCATCTTATCACAGATTTTGCCCATATGGGCATTGGCTCACAACCTTCTTCTCCCTTTCTGTCTCCTGTAAACCCATCTTCCAGACTCTACCTCTGTGAGTCTGCTTGATTTGCTTAATTTATATCAGTAAGGTCATGTAATATTTGTCTTTCAATGCCTGGCTTGCTTCACTCAACATAAGGTCTTCAAGATTCATCCAGGTTATCCCATGTGTTAACACTGCCTTCCTTCTTACAGCTGAGTAATATTCCATTGTACGTATATACCATATTTTGTTTATCCATTCATCTATTGATGGACATTTGGGTTGTTTCCAACTTTTGGCAATAGTGAATAATGCCACTATGAACATTGGTGTGCATATATCTGTTTGTGTCCCTGCTTTTAATTCTTCTGGGTATATACCCAGCAGTGGGATTGCTGGATCATATGGCAGTTCTATAGTTAGCTTCCTGAGGAACCGCCAAACTGTCCTCTACATGGCTCTACCATTCTACACTCCCACCAGCAGTGGGTAGGTGTTCCCATTCCTACACATCCTCTCCAACACTTGTAGTCCTCTGTTTCTTTAATAGCTGCCAGTCTAATGTGTGCCAGATAACAGCTCATTGTAGTTTTGATTTGCATTTCCCTAATAGCTAGTGATGTTGAGCATCTTTTCATGTGCCTTTTAGCCATTTGTATTTCTTCTTTGGAGAAGTGTCTATTCAAATCACTTGCCCATTTTTTTAAAATGGGTTGTTTGTCTTTTTATTTTTAAGGTGTAGGATTTCTACCAGATACATGGTTACCAAATATTTTCTCCCATTGAGTAGGCTGCCTTTTCACTTTCTTGACAAACTCCTTTGAGGTGCAAAAGTTTTTAATTTTGAGGAGGTCCCATTTATCTATTTTTTCTTTCATTGCTCATGCTTTAGGTGCTTTAGGTGTAACCATTAGTATATGGTTTTAGGTGAAACCCTATACTAATACAAGATCCTTATATGCTTCCTTACATTATCTTCCAAGATCTTTATGGTCTTGTCTCTTATATTTAGATCTTTGATCCATCTTGAGTTAAATTTTGCATAAGCTGTGAGTTGGTGTTCCTCTCTCATTCTTTTGGAAATGGACATCCAGTTCTCCAAGCACCATTTTTTGAAGCAGCCATTCTCTCCCAGTTGAATGGTCTTGGTGGCTTTGTTGAATATCAGTTGACTGTGTATGTGAGGATCTATATCAGAACTCTCAATTTGGTTCCATTGGTCAGTATGTCTGTCCTTGTGCCAATACCATGCAGTTTTGACCACTGTAGCTTTGCAGTATGTTTTAAAGTCAGGTGGTATGATTCCTCTGATTTCATTTTTCTTTTTCAATATCTTTGGCTATTCGGAACCTCTTGCCCTTCCAAAAAATTTCATAGTTAGCTTTTCCAATTCAGTAAAAAATGCTATGGTAATTTTTATTGGGATTGCATTAAATCTGTAAATCAGTTTGGGTAGGATAGTCATCTTAATGATGTTTAGTTTCCCCATCCATGAACAGGGAATAGGCTTCCATTTTTTTAGGTCTTCTGTGATTTCCTTTAACAGTGTTGTGTAGTTTTCTGCGTACAAGTAGTTTACATCTTTAGTAAAATTTATTCCTAGGTATGTGATTCTTTTAGTTGCTATTGTAAATGGTATTTTTTTTTCTTGATTTCCTCCTCAGATTGCTCATTATTGGTGTACAGAAATGCTACTGATTTTTGCACATTGATCTTATAACCTGCCACTTTTCTGAACTCGTTTATAAGCTCTAGAAGCTTTGTTGTAAAATTCTCAGAGCTTTCTATGTAAAGGATCATGTCATCTGCAAATAGTGAAATTTTTACTTCTTCCTTTCCAATGTGGATGCCTTTTATATCTTTTTTTTTTTTGTCAAAGTGCTTGAGCAAGTACTTCTAACACAATGTTAAATAGAGCAGTGAATGTGGGCATCCTTGTCTTGTTCCTGATCTTAGAGGGAAAGGTTTTAGGATTTCACCATTGAATATGATGTTAGTTGTGGGTTTCTCTTATATTCCTTTTATCATGTTGAGGAAGTTTCCTTCTATTCCTATCTTTTGAAGTGTTTTTATCAGGAAAGGGTGCTGTATTTTGTTGAATGCTTTTTCTGCATCTCTAGAGATGGTCATGTGATTTTTTTCTTTCAATCTGTTTATGTGGTGTATTATATTGATTGATTTTCTTATGTTGAACCATCCTTGCATACCAGGGATGAAACTCACTTGGTCATGGTGTATAATTCCTTTGGTGTGTTGTTGAATATGATTAGCAAGTATTTTGTTGAGGATTATATAATCTAGTTTCATTACAGAGATTGGTCTCTAGTTTTCCTTTCTCATGGCATCTTTGTTTGGCTTTGATATTAGGGTGAAGTTGGCATCATAGAATGTGTTAGGCAATGTTCCCTCCACTTCTATTTTTTGGAAGACTTTAAGCAAGATTAGTGTTAGTTCTTTCTGGAATGTTTTGTATAATTTGTCTTTGAAGCTGCCTGGTCCTGGGCTCTTCTTAGTTGGGAGGTTTTTGATGGCTAGTTGTATCTCGTTACTTGTGATTGGACTGTTGAGTTCATCAATTTCTTCTTTGCTCAATGTAGGCTGCTTGTGTGTTTCTAGAAATATGTCCATTTCCTCTAAATTATCCATCTTGTTGACATATAATTTTTCAAAGTATCCTCTCATGATACTCTTTATGTCTGTGGGGTCAGTGGTGATATTTCCTTTCTTGTTTCTTATTTTATGTCTTTGCATCGTCTCTCTTTTTTTCTTTGTTAGTCTAGCTAAGGGTTTGTCAATTTTATCAATCTTCTCAAAGAAACAGCTTTTGGTTTTGTTTATTTTTTTCTAGTGTTTTCTTATTTTCAATTTCATTGAGCTCTGCTCTAATCTTTGTTATTTCCTTCTTTCTACTTGCTTTGGGGTTAGTTTGTTGTTCTTTTTCTAATTCCTCCAGGTGTGCAGTTAGGTCTATGATTTTAGCTCTTCTTTCTTAATGTAGGCATTTATGGCTATGAATTTCCCTCTCAGCACTGCTTTTGCTGCATCCCATAGGTTTTGATACCTTGTATTGTCATTTTCATTTGTTTCAAGGTAGTTACTGATTTCTTTTGCAATTTCCTCCTTAACCCACTGATTGTCTAAGAGTGTATTGTTTAACTTCCATATCTTTGTGCCTAATCTGCTTCTCTGCCCCTTACTGATTTCCAGCTTCATTCCATTGTGGTCAGAAAAATTACTTTGTATAATTTCAATCTTTCTGAATTTATTGAGAGTTGTTCTGTGCCCTAACATGTGGTCAATCCTGGAGAATGATCCATGTGCGTTTGACAAGAATGTGTATCACGCTGTATTTGGGTGTAATGTTCTGTATGGCTATTAGGTCCAGATTCTCTAATGTATTATTCAAGGTCTCTGTTTCTTTATTGATCCTCTGTCTAGATGTTCTGTGTAATGGTGATAATGGTGTATTAAAGTCCCTCACTATAATTGTAGAGGCATCTATTTCTCCACTTAGTTTTTCCAATGTTTGCCTCATATATTTTGAGGTGCCCTGATTAGATGTGTAAATGTTTATGATTTTTCTTTCTTCTTTATAGATTACCCCTTTTATTAATATATAGTGTTCTTATTTGTCTCTTACAATAGTTTTGCCTTTAAAGTCTATTTTTTCCAATATTAGTATAGCTGCTCCTGCCCTTTTCTCATTATTGTTTGCATGTAAAATTTTTTCCAACCATTCACTTTCAGCCTCCTTGCGTCCCTGAGTCTAAGGTGGGTTTCTTGTAGACAGTATATAGATGGATCACATTTCCTTATCCATTCTGCCAATCTGTGTCTCTTGATTGGAGAGTTTAATCTATTAACATTCAATGTTATTATTGTCAAGGAATTACTTACATTAGCCATATTTTCTCTAGGTTTATGTATGCCATATGTTGTTTTTATTTCTCTTTTTATCTTTTTAGTTATTCTTACACTCTCCTCCAACTCTTTCTCTCCTGTTTTTTCCTTTCAACCTGCAGAACTCCCTTTAGTATTTTTTGAAAGGCAGGTTTCTTACTGACAAACTCTCTTAATTTCTGTTTACCTGTGAATATTTTGAACTCTCCCTCATTTTTTAATGTCAGCTTTGCTGGATAGAGAATTCTTGGCCGGAAGTTTTTTTTCTTTTAGCACCTTCACTATGTCATCCAACTGCCTTCTTGCCTCCATGCTTTCATATGAGAAATCAGCACAATCTTATCGAGCTTCCTTTGTATGTGATGGTTCTCTTTTCTATTGAAGCTTTTGGTACTCTCTCTGTCTTGAGTAATGTACAATTTGATGGGTATATGCCCTGGCATAGGCCCATTAGGATTTATACTATTTGGAGTGTGCTGCACTTCCTGGACATGTATGTCCATGTGCCTCAACAGAGTTGGGAAATTTTCAGCCATTATTTCCTCCAATACTCCTACTGCTCCCTTTCCCTTCTCTTCTCCCTCTGGGATGCCTATCATGCATATGTGTGTGCATTTTGTGTTGTCATTCAAATCCTAAGTCCCTGTTGGATTTTTTCTTTTTATCTATCTGTTCTACTATCTGTCTGATTTCAGATGTTCTGTCTTCCATATCACTGATTCTTTCTTCTGCCTGTTCAAACCTGCTGTTATGTGCTTCCAGTGTATTTTTGATTTCTTGCATTGTGCCGTTCATCATCATATTCATTATCTTTTTACGCATGTTTACAATTTCTTCAGTATGTTCCCCTATTGTCTTCTTAATATCCCTTATCTCTTCCTTCATTTCATTAAGTTGATTCATGATATTTGTTTGGACATTCTTGATTAGTTGTTCCACATTCTCCATCTCCTCTTGTTTTTTAGTTTGTTCATTAGACTGAGCCATGTCTTCCTGTTTCTTAGTGTGGCTTGTAATTTTTTGTTGATATCTGGGCATCTTTTTATCTTGATGGGCTTATTTGGTTGGTTGGCTTCTCTTTCTACTCTAGGGTTTTATTTTGTTGTTTTTTTTGTGTATGTGGTAAGGTTAATTTTTGATGCTTTGTTCCTCTTACTTTATATTCTTGCAGTTGTCTGTGTTCCCTTGGGAAAAAAAATTAGGACCAGAGAAAAGGAAAGAGATAAGAAGAGAAAAAGAATAACAGTAATAATAATACAAAAAAGGTAGAAGGGGAACTGTGCAACAGCTAGAAAACCAAGTAATATGAGTAAAATCACAAAAATACAAAAGAATAAGAATAAAAAGAGGTGGAGTAGAAAAAATAAAGCAAGAAACAAAATAGAGAGAAAAAAAGTAGAATGAAATAAAAGGCCAGGCAGGTGAGAAGAAAATAGAAGGAAAGAAAAAAAAAGGAGAAGGAAAAAGAAAAAATGAAAACCAAACAAGAAGTGGTGGAATGGAAGAAACACAACAGAAGTCAGAAGACAGAAAAATGAAAGAATGAAGAGAAATACAGTAGGTTGAAAAAATAAGTAAAAGAAAAAAAGGTAACAAAGAAAGGGAAAAAAAACAAACAAGAAACAAAACAGCAACAAAGAATCAACCCAGGAAAAAGAGCCTTCCCTCTTAACCCGCTGGAGACTTTCTCAGGCTGCCGGTTCTCATCAATTAATTACCCTGCAACCTGCCCTCTGCAGGTGATGCATCAGTTTTAGTGAATAACATAAAGGAAAAAGAAAGAAAAAAAACAAACAACCCCCCCCCCCACAAAACAAAACAGTAGAAACTCAATGTATCATTCCCTATCATAAGCTATTAGCTGAGTGCCTTAACTCTCCCTGGATCCCTTCTCTTAGGAAGTATACAGGACTTAAACCTGCAACCTTCTACATGCAAGGCAGGAATTCCCCCACTACACTACAGCAGCTCTATAGACTAAATAGGCTTTTGAAAGCCTTTTGGGCTCTTCCTGGCCCCGTTTCCCTGTGACAAGTTGGGCTTTTAATAGTTTTCAGCATCTGGGCAAGTTAGTTGCCTGTCTCCACAGCTTCCCTGACCAAGTTGCTCTCTCCCAGGGTGGCTGGGTGTGACAGCCTGCCTGAGCAGATTCCACTCTCCCCTCTCCCCAGGACCATCTCAGTGCTGGCTGGTATCCTCCCTGAGATTCAAAGGGGGCTCAGCTGTCCAAAGTCACAGAAAGGAAACCACTCTCCACCCTTTGCCAGACTCTTCTTCCTTCCAGGGAATGCCCCCTCCCACTCAGCTGGCTGGTGAGAGCCAGGGGGTCCACGGTGGCTTTTTGCCTTGAGGCTTAGCTGCCTGCTGTTTCCAGCCACAGGGGTGAGCAACTCATGGTTTTTCCTTGGGCTCTTTATCTCTTTGTCCAGCTCCCTCCACATCCATGCCCTGAAGCCTCCTGCTCTGTGGATTCCCAAAACAGCTCACTCAGGTAGGATTTTGCCCCTTCTCCTGAGCTGGTTTTTAGAAAGCCGACTCCATCATCGTAATATCCGTGGCTCAGGAGTCTTGAAGCATAATGGGAGAAAATACAGAGTTTGTACATGCTGAGGTATTCAGGCTTGCCATAAGTGTAGGGTGCCCCGTCATCTATCAGAAATCCTGCCAGCCCTCTTCTCAATGGGATGATAGCTTTTGGTCCCTCTCCACATCCCCATCCTGCAGTATAAGAAGGTCGATCACTTGGGAATGCAGAGAATAGACCTCAGAGAACTCTTTTAAAACTTTCATTCCCAATAGAAAACTAAATAGCCCTCTAACATATTCCTGTTTCTGATAAGCTATGAAAACAGTACTGATTTGATAAGTTACATGACATTCTGCCTCTCCCCAGCAAATATTTACTCATACTTTTGAAACAATAAATTAACTGAAGTTAGGCTGGAGTTAGAGACTTTTTGTGACTAGTTAAATTCTTTGTAATTTAGCAAAGTATCCTCTTTACACACAAACCAATTAGCCATGTTTTGTATTAAAATCCCAACTCTGGAAGTTAATCGGCAAATTCTTGGATTATCTCATTTTGTGCTCTGTCCCAAAACAAATGAACTGGGGTCAGTGATATTACAAAAATATTTTGCCTTCCAAAAAAGGAATTTATCAGAAGGTTTGTGGAAAAAAGCAGACTCTCAGTTTTGTTGTAAATGTGATTACATTTGCATCAATACCATTTATAAACAACTTTCCTAGAGTACAAACATTGTATAAAGTGAAGTATTCCTGTATATTTACTTAAAAACTTATGGATATATCATGTCTCATAGCTTGATGAATGATATTTGTATATGAAAAGTATTTATTCATTGTTATTCCTTTTTGCCTTCATTTTCATGCTTAAAAATAAATTTTCTGGCCATAGGAATGCATATTCTGGAAGACAATACAATATGATGTTGTATTTAAAAGCAACAGGCTAAGGATTTTGACAGACCTGGATTCAAACTCCAGCCCTGCCAATCACTAGCTGTGTGGCCTTGGGCAAGTTATTTAACCTTTCTGAGTTTCAGTTTTTTCATTTGCAAAATTTGCAAGAGTTACTGAGAGAATTGAATGAATTAAGGTATGTGAAGTGCTTAGCATAGTAGCAATTCAACAAGCAGTTTTTAATATTAATTCTAATTATAGCCTGGCAACTCAGCTAGTGATTGTTAATATGTATTCTACTTATAGCCTAGCTTCACTGAAAAATTAGAATAAAATAGAAGAAAGCATTTGTATGATTTCCTATCAGTTTTGTTTGCTAATTATATGATATGCATTAGTTTTGGCTCCCTCTCTCGATTCTTAGTTCCTGTTAGAAATTATTTATTTTTAAATTTTGTAATTTTATTTATTTTTAAATATGTAATACATTCATGTGGTTCAACATTCTAAAGGCACAGAAAGTATACAGTAATGTGTCCTTCTATCCTTACCTCCTGCCCCAGTTCCCTTCTCCAGAAGTAAACCTTCCAAATATATTGTTATGCATAAACAAGCAAGTATATAAATTCTTCTGTTCTCCTTTTGTGCACAACAGTTAGCATACTCTTTACAGCTGCCAAATAAAATACAGTTTGTCCAGTTAAATGTGCAATATTTGGGACTGCTTATACTAAAAAAAATTATTTGTTGTTTTATCTGAAATTCAAATTTAACTGGGAGTCTTGTATTTTTATTTGTTAAATCCATCAATGTTAAATTACTCTTCTCACTAGTCAGTGCCTTGTTTACTTTGTTTTTTACTTTTTTTTCCTCACATTAGAATCACCTGGGATGCTTTTTAAACTCCTCATGCCCAAGCCAAACTCCTGAGCAATTTCATCGGAATCTCTGGAAGTGGTACTTGGGCAATGATATGTTCTTTTCCCCATGTTTATCTTTTTTTTTTTTTGGAGGTATAATTTACATGCAAAAAATGCACCCATTTTAAGTATACAGCTCAGGGAGTTTTGCCAAGTGCATACACCCATTTTTACCTAATGATAGGACACTCAAAATCGGTTCTTAAACTGTAAGCTCTTAGAACAGGCGCTCTATTTTTTGCTGCTTCTTTTCTTCGTCAGATTTGGGCATGTAAGTGTTTTTACGGGTTGGCTAATGACATTTCTTTATTACAGTCATTCTCTATTTGGGATTAATGCACAAAATGAGAAATGTAACTAATGTTTAATATCTATTGCAAAGAAATGATTGTAGACAGTGTTTTACAGCAAGAAATCATTTCCACCTACTCAGTGCCTCTCCTTTGCCTCAGCCTCATGCCAGGTGTTTTACATACACTGTACTACTTAATCCGTGCAACAACCCGACACCCCCGCCCCCATTTAGGGCCAGAGGCTGAGACCCAGCTTGAATAAATTTGTTGATGCCACATAGTAGGTAGTAGTAATTAGAGGAGGAGCTGGGATTCAAGTCACATGTTTGACCCTAAGGTCTTCCTAAGGTCACATCCCAATCTGGCCTAATTTTCAGACTCCACATTTCCTAATGCTAATCAGAAACCCCTACTTTTAATTTCAGAACAGCTCTTTCAGTTTCTCAGTGGCAGATAGCTTAGGAAACTGCCTTCTAGAGAGAACCAGCAGAAAGAAACTTAACAGGTAAAATTCCTTTGGCCTCAAATTTCATGATCTCTATTAAAGTCTTTACAAAGTAGTTCTGGATTTTGTGTTTGTTGATTCACCTGCCCTGGGTCATGTGAGCTTGAAGGGCTTATGAAACAGAAAAAGAGTTGTGATTTAAGGCTAAAGTAAGTAGTGTCTTTTGCTAATGAACCTTATCTTTCTATTCAAATTATGTGTATATCATATCCATGTCTTGATGTGTGATTAGATTGAAAGAATTAAATTAAAACCCATAAGGGGTAGATATTTTGTTCCTAGACATGCCAAATATTTTCTTTCTCTTCCTTTATGTATGTGTTTTATGAAATGTGTGATGTAGAAACAGACCACAAAATCATTCTAGTTTCCACAAGAGAGAACATGATGTATCTGTTTCAAGGTTATTTCCTGGTTATGATATCTTCGAGCAAATTTAAGGCGTAGATTCCGGGAGGAGAGAAGAAACTGAATTATTTTCCTGGCTTAACTGCTAACTTTCATCTGTCTTTATATTTCCAGCACTTGCATATAGTTGGTGCTTCATATTTCCAGCACTTGCATATAGTAAATGTTTGTTGAACTGTCTTAACATTCTCTTTGAAAACAGAATATGAGGTGTTCTGGGTAGTTTAGAAATGCAGGACTATCAGTGGGAACTCAGTATGTGCACACAGCTATCATGGAATCCGAGACCACAGAGCTGCAATGAGACTTTAAAATATTTTAATTTTGACAAACTCGGTTCACCTAGAAGCATCTTTACAAGATCAACTAAACTTGAAATTGTAACACGGAGAGAAAAGTAAATGGGAAAGAACTCTTTAAGGTCCAGTGAGTTTCAAGGACAGCACAATGCCTAGCAGTTTATGACAAGTATGGACTTGAAAAAAATGAAAAAAGAAAGAAATATATCCATGAAATTACAAATTTGAGTGGTTCCAGTCGTTTGGAACTGGGTCTTGGCCCAGAATCCAAAGGATAATGCTGTTGCAGCTACAAAGAAATTGTAAATATAGTTTTCCCTAAAGGCGGTGAAAAAGAAAGGAGAAAATTGGAAACCAGGATAACTTCTGAGTGTTTTATTATTTCTTTTATCTGTGCCCATCAGTCTGAACTTTCTTGATTCCTCTTTTTGAGAAGTATCACAATCATGCCTACTTTTTCACACATGTTCAGTGGGTTCTCTTCGTATAGCCTGTTTGTAAACCTTCGTTTGGTTAAGGACCAGCCTTTATAAGCACAAAAGGATGTGTTGTTCTTTGTCAAGATTTTCTAAAAATCCCCTTGTCCACCCCCCAGACTCTTCATTTACTACTTTTTAGCATTTTCACTTTCCTCCATCTTCTTTGTTCATTCCACTTTCATTTGCATAATTTTGTAGCTTTATGCCTGTGACGGCTTTTATATCTGGAATCTAGTAATATATCTTTATAAATTCTAGTTGAACCATTTGATATAACCCATTTCCTCCCCTGCTACTTTATTGTATCTTATTTCAGTATATACTTCTAGACTTAGTGTACTAGCAAAAGTACAGATTATTTTAGATTCAATTAAATGCCACTGGTAAAGGGCAGAGTGGTTTTCACAGGTAAATTGTGTACAAAAGATTTTGACTCTGAAGAGCTCAACAAGTGTGGGCTGAGATGAGTTGCTGACAGATACTTAGAATTTGTTATGGTGACTTTAGAGCTAGCTGTGAATAAAAATGTGAGGGATGGGCTTTCTTTGCAGCTCCCCCACCTTTTTTTTTCTTCTTCTTCTTCATTATCCGTTCAACAAAATACGTTGTGCCTCTTTTTATGAGGTACTCCACTTATCAGAACTTGCCTTGAAAGATTCTAGACTGTACACCTCAAAAAGCTGTCTACAGAGACCACATTTAGATAGCAACTGTGGGGAAAAAATATGGGAAAACACAAGAGGTTTCTAGTAGTTTGCTTTTGTATCACAGAGGGGGGGATTAGCCATAACCCTTATTTTAGAAATATGTAGAGGTAGAAAAATGAAGCAGGTGGAATAAGTGCAAAATTTCCGAATCTGCCACAAGATCTCTACAACATAGCTTAAATTTGTCCACTGGCAGACCTGCCTCTGGAGTCCAGTCCTTACTTGGCAATTAATTTATCAGCTGCGGAAGAATCAAGTCCAAGGTAAAAACAATGGTTCCATCTTCCAGTTTACATATAATCTGAGTTATTTACCTCCTGTTGTGATAGTGTTTTCCTGACTTTTCTTGAAACACTAACAAGGTTATACCTTTGAAACATGTTTCTTGCTTTTATTTGGAGTTCAGATGGTTTGTATTATGTATACTCTGGACTTGATATCCAGGATAATGCCTCGCTCCATCAACAGCCTTGCACTTAGGATGGTAGAAGTGAGAGTTGGAGCCAATGGTTCTCTTCATGGGGTTCCCTCTCCAACAGTCTTATCCTGGAGCACTTAAATAACAACCTTTCTTGTACCTCATCCAAATCCCCCATCACATATTTTGACTGGGCATGCTTCTGAAAGCCCAAGAAAACAAGGTTTGGTATTATAGTTGTTACTCTCTTAAAAACAGGTGTTTTAGATTAAATATGAAACTATTGACTTAAATGGTCGGAAACTATAACTCGCCCATCAGCATCCTTTAATTCAGTAGTTCCGTCTTTAACTTGTGATTTTTAGATTGGTTTCTTCTTTCGAATCAGCATGTAAAGTAATTTCAATATCAAAGATACTTTTTTCTTTTATGACATTCAGTTTACAGGCAACCTGAAGTTCTCCAAGCCAAGCTGTCATGATTTCAATACCATACTATATTAGATGTGACAGGGCATATAAGAGTATATTCAGCAAGCACTTTTTGAGCACCTATTTTGAGCTAGTCCCAAATGTGAACAAGGCATTCAAAGGTTTTGTGTTCCTGGAGCTTGCATTCTAGAGGGGAAAGAGGGTGGCCAAAAACAAAACAAACGTAGCAAGGGAGAAGGATTAAAATAAGGTGGTGTCATAGAAAGTATACGGATGCCTGCTGTAGATCTGGTGGCCCTAGGAGGCAGAGAACTGAATGATGGTAAGGAGACAGCTTGTGCAAATGGCGGAGGGAGGATTGTAGGCAGAGAACGGCTAATGCAAAGGCCCTAAGGCATGATGAATTTGGCTCCTTCACGTAATATATGAACAGAGAATTAGTAGAGAACTAGACAGAGCCAGATCTTACAGGACTTCCTAGGCCAGAGGACGGAATCTCAGTTCTATTTTAAGTTTGATGGGATGCCACTGGAAAGTATCAAGCGGAAGAGGGTCGCGGTCTAACTTACAATTTACAAAGATAACTGCTTGTCATGTGGAGAATGGATGGGGGAGGGCAAAACTGGAGGCCCGAGGACATTAGGAGGCTCTTGGTCGGGATGACCAGACAATTTGTCCAAATTAGGAGCTTTCTGATGGTGAAAGGGCTGCTGGTAACAGAAGAGTCGGCGTGTGGTGGGCGGGGGCTGAGCCTACCGGGAACCGGGCTGCTTTGGCTATTACCATTGTCCCGGGAGGAGGAGAGCCGTGGAGCCTTTACAGGTGCCGTTCCATTCAGACCCCATAAGAGCCTCATGCGTCCAGTGCAGAGTAGGCGCCCCATACATGTTTGCAGGGTGAGTGAGCGCTTGAGTAAATGAGTGCATCTGGGGGGATTAGTACCCATGCTTTCTAAACGGAGCTGTGCTACACGTATATTGTGAAGTGTTCTTCTGATTGTAAAACCCACATTATTTCTTACCATATTTTTTCTTATTGTTGCTTTTATATATTCTGTAACTATCTCACATGTATTTCCATTTTTTTCCTTCCTTTCCTCTTCTTACCTAGGTTTTGTGGTCTCCACATAGATGTCCCAGAAAAGTGTTTGCTGTATTCATTTTTATCAAAGGCAGGCATCAGGAGCTATTGACAGCATAGAGTCTCCTGGCAGCTTTTTGATCTTTCCTTTGAAGCACCCTGTACCACATGGAATGCGCAGCCTCCTGAGGTGTCCACCTGGGCAATTTGTCAGGGCTCGTTCGACAAAGCTGATGGTATTTGGCCCCCTACCATACCATTCACTGCTTTTCCAAAGAATTCCCTCCCTTGTCCTCTTTTGCCCCTCCAGGAAATAGTACCACTTTACTCCCAGGTAAAGAGACCTGAGAGTCATTTCCATTGTACCCCACCCTACTCTTTACAGCTAGAGTAGCTTTTGCATATGGGATAAGAAATCATGGTTGAACACCAAATTCTCAATCAAAAAGAATATCTCACTCTCCTACTTTGAATTATGGACATAGAAAAATTCCAAATTTGTATATTTTATAAAACATGCATTGTAAAGTATATATATTTCTGGCTTATTCTGTAAATATTCAAAGCATATGTATCTTCTGACAATAACAGGTTTGGGGGAGTGCCTGTGGTGATCTAATATCTTCCCATGCTTGATGTGCCTATGTGGGTGCACACATGTGTGTGTGTTTGTGGGTATGCATGTGTCTGTGTGTGTGTACACATGAGCTCACTATGACCCTGATGGTCTTTTATAATTAATACCTAATATAACAGTCATTGCTGTTATGCTGGGGAAAAGTATTCCAGCGTGCATCCTCATATTTTATGCTATATAAGAAGATGTAACACTGTCTACCATTTGGTGACATTTGTGATTATTCATCAACTACACCTCATGTTTAGTTGGATTTATAAAACAAGTTCCTGTTTTAGATCATAGGGAAAGTCAGTTCTTTCAGATGATGCTGGAAGATTTTAAGATACAGAATATCATAGTCTCGACCTTTGCTTAAGTAGGGAAGACAGCTGACTTAATGTTAGCCTCTGTTTCTCACTGTGTAAATATGTGCTAGATGATTAAATTCTGATGAACATTATCAGAGAAAGGCAGTACCAACTGTATTCTAAAATATAAACCCCGAATAGGCACATACATTGGTATATTCAACTTAATGCACTTAGCAGGAGAATATAATAGAGCAAATGTGAAACACCTCTGTTTTGTTATTCTATGTAATTAGAATTTATATGCCTAAATTTAATATTGCAAGCATTTTTAGCTTTCATAATTATGCCTGTTTTCATAACAATAATATCTACCAAAATGGGCTCAGATGTCAACAGGAAAACTTTTCATTTAACTATAAGGAACCCTTCTCGTGCAGTTAAGGTTACTGGAACCTTATGAAATAAGATAGTGAAAGAAAAATTTAGATTTTCCTACTAAAATTAGAAGTGATATAGGAAGAGTATACTTTGATGTTGTGGAAATACACTGATTCTCAAGAATTTCTTTGAGACTTACAGATCTCAGTAAACTAGAAAGTATAAAGCAAATGTATGCTTTGTGACAGACAGCTTATTGTGTGCTTTTTTTCTCCCCACTAGAATGTTAACACTCCTCTTTTAGTATTTTAAAGTAGTAAGTTATGATATTTGTCCCTTTGTCCCTAAATATCAGAAGCTAAAATGTTAATCTTTAATGGCAAATGTAATCATGTTTTCCCTTGGTCCGGGTGGACTTCAGGAGGTGAAATGTAACATAACCTCAGCTCTGGTCTTTCAGCCCGCCACAAACTTCCTTCTTCTTTTAGACCAACTCTGGAAAATACAGGCAAAGCTAGTTTCATAAGAACTGTCATAACAAATCTTAGTTTATAAGAATTCCAACTCTTGGTGTTTATTTCTTGGCTGACATCATGATTCCTTTTCAGTGAGAACAGTCACTCTGGATATGAGCAGTTGTTTCGACATGAAATTCCCTTTCTTGGATTAAGAAAAAGTTGGGCGAAAGCATACTTTTAAATTCTGAGTGGTAACCTTTTTATAAGAGTAATTTCAAAAAATTCACTCCCACTTTGGAATATTTCATGACTTTTCTCAGCCAAAAAGTGTCACTGCTTCTAAAGTTAAGGAACATTGTGAGAGAAACTTTCCTCCATTGTTAGAACATTAGCAGGCTCTGAGTGAGGCACCAGTAAGCTGCCTTCAGCTCTGTTCTGATTAAACTTTAAAATGCACTGAACAGCAGGGAAAGGTGAGCGGCAGAGCTGTAAATGTCTTTGTGCTAATGACATTTTCACCACTAACAGCTGGGGGGAAAGCTGACAAAGAAAAAATTATAAATGTTTTATATTGGAAAATGTTAGGTGGGTTTCAGACATGGTCAACTGATTAGGTTACTGCCAAGAAGTAAACAATAGACTCATTAAAGCTGTAATTAGTCATTGTTGACATATTGTATTTTTAATCAGAACTTTAGCAGTGGATGAAGTGGCTGAAACAATCAAGTGCTTTGTTGAGAAAAGGCCAAGCCAGCTTTTAAAAATTTACCATATCTTCTCCTTACAATTTCCATACCACTTTTGTTCTGAGATATTTGGTGACTTCATTTTAGGCTATAAAATAACATGTTGATTAATCATTTTATGTTTCTATTATATTGCATCATTGGTCAAAATATTTTTATAGCTCTCATTTCTTGGCAGCTCAAAAGTGAGGGGAAGGGATTTGTGGAGGGGAATTCCTGGTGACTGACTGCATCAAACCAGCTATTTTACATACAACTGCCGATAAAGACCCTACGAATCAAGGGTTAAGTAATTTGTCACGAATCAAGGGTTAAGTAATTTGTCCCTGGTCGCATGGTTGATAAATGGCTAAATATTTAATTTCTAAACTCAGGACTGTGGACTCCAAATCCCAGCTCTTACCATTACACCATGGTCAATGCCTGACCCAACAGATCAAGTCCATCAGCCAAGACTTCCTAGAACCCTTCTTCTATTTCCCTCTAAACTGCATCTCCTGTTGCCAAGGACACTTAGTGCACATTCTGCCTCTTGGACCAGTGCTCTCCTCACCCCAGTCCCCCTTCCTTCCTTTTCCCCCATCAAACCCCAGCTCTCAGCTCACCTCCTCCTTGAAGCCCTCCTGATTATTTCTGTCCCCACCCACACACCCTTTTATGAGTTTTTCTTTCTCCTTTGAATACTTGTACATCTTAGAACCCTAGATTTTCTGACCTAGACCTTATTTCAAATAATTTATCAGAGGAGAGATTTGACATTTGTTTATTTTCTCTCCAACCACATAAGGGTTAAGAACCAGATGTACAGATGTAGTAGCCGCCTTTTCTATGCAGCCTCCCGTCATACATATTACAGAAATAAAATTCCTATTCAGAAATTTTGATGAACACAAGCATCTACATAGTGGAGAAAGAGCCCTTTTTATACAAATAAGCACTTTCTTTGGACTAACTCCAGTTTCTGTGTGAACATATGTTTTCATATGTTTTGAGGAATTAAATTGTTTTCCAAAGTGACTGCACCATTTTACATTCCCACCAGCAATATATGAGGGTTCCAATTTCTCCACATCCTCACTTCTTATTGTCTGTCTTTTATTATAGCCATCCTAATGGGTGTGCAGTGATATTTCATTGTGATTTTGATTTGCATTTCCCTAGTGACTAATGATATTGAGTCTCTTTTTATGTGTTTATTGGCCAATTGCATATCATAATTGGAGAAATATCTATTCAAACTCTTTGCCAAATTTTAATTAGGTTGCCTTTTTTATTGTTGGGTTGTAAGAGTACTTTATAGATTATGGATGCAAGTCTCTTATCAGATATATGATTTGCAAATAATTTCCCTCAGTCAGGGGGTTGCACTTTTACTTTTTTTGATGGTAGCTTTTAAAGGACAAAAGTTTTAAATTTTAATTAAAAGTCCAATTTATTTTTTCTTTTGCTACTTGTACTTTTGGTGTTATTATATAAGAAACCATTGCCTAATCCAAGCTCATAGAGATTTACCCTGATGTTTTCTTCTAAGAGTTTTATAATTTTAGCAGTTACATTTAGGTCTATGATCCATTTTCAGTTAATTTTTGTATATAGTGGTATGTAGAAGCCATTCATTTACCTATATAATCCAGTTGTCTTAGCACCATTTGTTGAAAAGAATATTCTTTTTCCCACTGAATAGTTTTGCTACCCTTGACAAAATTAATTGCACATAAATGTAACATTCAATTTTTGGACTCTCAATTCTATTCCATTGATTTTAAAATCTGCCCTTAAGCTAGTACCACACTGTCTTGATTACTGTAGCTTTGTAGTAAGTTTTGAAATCAAGAAATGTAAGTCATCCAACTTTTTTTTTCTTTTTTTTTTTGTCAAGAGTGGTTTTGCTATTCTGTGTTGCTTGCATCTCTACATACATTTTAGGATCAGCTTGTATTTCCTGTAAAAAATACCAAAAGGCAGCTAGATTTTTATAGGGGTTGAATTGAATCTATGAATTTATAGAGTTCTTGGGTTGCTTTAAATATTAAATGTGTTAATCCTTAGTACTTGATGATTAGAACAGTGCCTCATGTATAATGTGATCAAATTCTTGTTTGATATCATTTTATCATTTGAGTTACCTCAAATATCCTTTTCTAATGGTTTGATATTTTTGTTGTTTTTACTACAATTGTCCTTTTTTGTATGTGGCATTTTTTTCTTCATAGTCACAAATTGTTTCCTTTGTAAAAATTATTAGATGTATTTGAAAATTGTGTTTAGATGGTATATTCTATAAGAATTACTTGAGTGTCAGTCTTGTCTGTCTGAGGAAGCAACCATAAATTACTTCAGCATGATGTAGACAAATATCCGTGAAGGTTCTGATTGCTATTTCTGGATTTCATGAGGACTTTAAGAGTAATATCTGAAGATGACCTTATTCCAAAGTATAAAACATTTTCTCTCACATTGGCTTCATATGCTGTAAATTGGACTAGAAGCCAACTTTTTACCTTTAAGACACCAATATGTCCTGAGGCTAACCTGTACATTTAAAGCCAAAGTGCCCCTTTGAGTCACTTGCTCATTGGTTGGCATCCAGGGGCCTTCTGGAGATTTTGGTTGGAAATGCCAAAACCACACCTTACAGTTGAGGAAGTTCATGTCAAATGCTCACAACCATTTTGCAGTGGATATAGAAATACTGTATTGAAACAAGCACCATACACTTGAGTATAGTTCATCACATTAAAAGATCCTCCCAGGTGTGTGTCAACGTATCCAAGCAACCCTTCATGTGATGATTCTCTGGCTATCTTTCAAAAGTGAAAATTATGAGTTTTAAGTAAGGGATGCAAGAAATCAGATTTGAAATAGGTGTCCTACCCATGGCACTAACTTAGGTATAACAATAACTATTATTTAATTTTCTAAAGATTAAAAAACACAGATGTCTATCTGAAGTAAGGAGAATCAGATTATCAACCTTCTGGCATTTTATATCAGAGAAGGTTCAGTCAGAGAAAGAGAGCCAGTATGAGTGACATAGAAAAAGGGATTTATCAATCAGATTAGATCTTAATCAATTGGGGGAGCTGGCTGGGCAGCCTGTGTAAGCCTGTAGCTTTTATGTCTTGTGTTATAACTGACATCAGCAGAACCAAGGTAGGGAAAGAAAAATGGACATGACATGGAGGAAAGCAGGGTCAGTCAGGAATCTATGAGGGCAAACTGGAACCCAGGAAGATGACTGGAACTCCTGCGTGTCTCTCACCACTTCCAACCTCAGTGGTGCAGTTGACCCATGAGGAAATCGCGCCTTCACCACAGACCTGCACACACACCTCACCCAGGATTTGGAGGAGCTAAAGAAGGGGAGTTTGTGGAGCTGGAAAAGTAGCAAACTCCTTTTATCCTGTGCCACCAAGGTGAGTCAACTGATCAGTGACAATGTGTGTGAGCTCCAACAGGCTGGTGCCAGCAGCAGGACCCCAGGCACGCTGGCGCGCTGTGGGATTGCATACATTGCAGTTCCCAAGAAGGCCGCCACATTTTAAGATCTCTCTCCGTTTATCAGCATTTAAATATCCCTCACTTTTAACCCATAAGCACAAGCCCTCAGAGAGGTTGTTTTCAATCTGAAGCAGGAAGTTTGTAAGGCACTGTGTTGTTCCAACTGACCGTTTCCTCACTGAGGCAAAAAGTCTGCATTACTCTAAGTGCCCTGACATTTGGGTCAATGTTTTTAAGCACACATCAATTAGGAATTTGCTTTCTATGCACGGGTACAAGTGAACTCCAGGGATGATGCTGGGTCTTTGCTTTCATGCCCTGCTCAGAAAGTTTCCATTTAGAACATTTGTCAATACTGAACTGCAACTGGGCACAAAATCCCGTCATGCTTGGCCAGCTTTTGCTGAGCTGTAATGATCCCGCTAGTAAGGAAGTGCATGAAAAGTAGGGATCGGAATGGATCGATATTAGTAAACAGAGGGACTTAAAAACCCTTTCAAGTGTCTTGAATCAGGAGAAGCCTCATCCTGACCCCAGTTATGTGGTTTCTCAGCCAAAACTCACCTCAAGCAAATTTGGGCTTTGGTAGCTTCAAGTCCAGAATTCCTAAGTCAACTAGAATTTGACCCCACAGCACTATGTCTGTTGATGAATGTATAGAAATGGGTATAAAACTGGAGAAATGTAAGAACACTTGGATAAGTAAGTTGTGGATGTGATAGGATTTTGAAATCTAAAGAGTAGGACCAGAGAGGTAGTCTAAGGGAAAAATGAATGTGCTTGGTAGAAAATAAGGAAAATTAATGGACTATGGGATAGATTATGAAAGTTCAAATAAATTCATCATATAATGACTAGTGCTTTGTTTGGTTTTCTAAAGCCTATCACAAATAAACACAAATATACCAAATTAGAAATGTTAAGTGGGAAATAATCAAATAGAGGAAATTTTTTGTCATTCAAGAATAGTTTGTATAACTCTATGTAAGTACATTTGAACTCCTAGATGAAATGATTAATGTTATAAACAATTACAACTTTACAAAATTTACTTGAATAAAGACAGAAGGTTTAAACAGACCAATGATCAAAGAAGTTATATAGTAGGTAATTAAAGAAACACACTCACACAAAACCAACAGGACGAGATGACTTCACATAGAAAATTTCAAACATTTAAAGATCACATAATTCCAATGATGGTTGAATTACTCCAGAACAGAAAAAGAAGGAAAACTTCTGTATTTTTCCTATGAAGTGAAAACCTATAGATTATATAAAATAAAAAGACGGATCTCATTTATGAAAATTAACGCAAACAAAGTATAAGCAGCAGAACCCAACCACACATTAAAAATTATGAACAATAATAAAGAAAACTTAAAAAAAAAAATATGAACAAGTGGAATTTATCTCAGAAATATAAAGATGGTTCAAATTAGGAAATCAATCAATAAAATCAAGGGAAAAAAATCATATCTTAACAGAGGAAGGGCAATTGACGAATTCAATATTCACTCATGTTAAAAGCAGCCAGCATCTTGCCTAAGGAAAAATACTAGAGAATTTCCAACTCAAATCAGGAACAAGATAAGGATGCCCACTAACTCTAGTCCTCTTTACCTATATGATAGCGGTATTAGCCAGTGATAGTAAACTAGAGAAAACAGAAGCATACAAATTTAAAAGGAAGATCTAAACTCTACCTACTAATAAAGGATATGTTTTTACATCTGGAAAATTCAAAATAATGAGTTGAAAAACTATGATAATAAAATTTAGTAAAGTATTGGGTAATGAAATCAATACACAAAAATCAATAATCTACATATAGACAACAATAACAGTCAGAAAACCCCAAGTTATGAAAGCAAATAAAGGAAATAAAACACATAGGTGTAAACTTAACAAAAATATCCAAAATCTGCAGGAAGAATACTACAAAGTTATCCTCAAAGCCACAATGGAAGACTTGACCACATGAAAATACATTCCATGTTCTTGGAGAGGGAGGCCCAATATCATAAAGATGTCAAGAAAAGAAGAACGATGAGGGGATAACCCTTTCAGCTATTAAAGAATTTAATGAATGCTGATATTTACAATAGTGCTACATGAAGACCAATGGAACAGAAGAGAAACATCCAGAAATAGATAAAATTGTATATCTACCTCTATCATATTATATGATAATATTATATAATATTATATGATAGAGGTAGTATCTCAAATCAGTGAGGAAAGATGGATTTTTAAGTAAGTTTTATTGGGACAATTCAGTAGCCATGTAGAAAAAGATCCATTTGAATCAATTCTTCATAAAATACATTATGATAAATTCCATGTGAGTTTAAATGTAAAATTGAAATTATTACAAGTACTAGCAAAACACATGGGTGAATTGCTCTGTAACCTTGAGTGGACACATTTTTCAAAGTATGACTCAAAATTTGATTCCTTCTTTCCCAAAGCAACATAAAAAAATGACAAAAATCTTCTATGTGGCAAAACATCACAAAGAGAACAATCTCGAGAAAGTATTTCTATTTTAAACATCAAAGTTTTAATATCCCTAATATACAAAGAATTTCTAAAAATAGTGTAGATAAATCCATTCTAGAAAATGGGCAAGAGGTAAGAGTATTCTGTTCACAGCTAAAGAAATACAAATATCCCTTAAACAAATGAAAAGATGCTTGGCCTTGATCACTGAGTGAAACACAGGTTAAAACAGTACTACTATAAGATTTTTGATCCAGTAGATTCTCAAAAAGGCAAATGTTTGACAATCTTTTCTATAGGTACACAGTAGTGCTGAGGTTGGGAAACCTTGTTTTAGAGATATATATTGAATTATTTATGAAAAAGTGTTATGCTGCCAGGTATTTGCTTCAAAATAATCTGGTGGAAGGGGAGTTTTAGGATAGATGAAAGAAGATTGGTTCCGTATTGATATTAAGAAGCTGCATGATAGATATGTAGGGATTCATTATACAATTCCTTCAAGTTTTGTATATGCTTGAAAATTTTCCATAATAAAAGTAAAAAAAAAATTCATATAGTTTCAGAAGGTACCATGAAATAAAGCAAAGGGAAAACAGTACTTTAGAGGGAAAAATTTTAGGGAAATAAAATTATTCATTGTCTTAGAGTGAGTTTAATTTGTGAGGATAATAACATGTCAATGGAAATAAGTCTATTTAAAGCTGACTTGTGTTAGTATTTTTATCCTTTAAGGCTGAGTAAGCTGAACATCAGAGCCCAATAAATTCTTGGTTTATCTCTATTCTGTTAGATCTCTTGATCAGAGAAGAAAACAAAATGGACACTTTTATTTGTCACCATAGATTTGATTGCTGCGATGGACACATTGACCACTGACAGCTTGAGTAAAAGGGCTTCATTTAAACTGACATGGATTTCATTTTGCAATTTGGTTTGACTCTTCCATAGAAGCTCACATCTATTACTTCTAAATAGTTTTTAAGAAGATTTGAAAAAAAAATGAACAGCAATAACCTGCCTAACAGGACAAAATGAATGCACTAAAGCAAATTTATTATTTTTTAAAATTGCTCTGCCTCTTCCCCACCCCCCAAACATACCTTCTGTACTATTGAAGCACAGATCCCAGGTTCCTAGAGAAATTCAGCCATCCGTATTTTAAATCTAACCTCCAGGACATGAATGTGGTTACCCAGAGCACTGCGTCAAGGTTATTTACAGGGTACCGCGCTCAGGGTCATGCAACCTATAGTGTGCCTGCGATGAGAATCCCAGGTCTCAAAATGTATCTACTGGAGTTCAATACAAGGCAATAAAAAAAAAAGTAAACGAGGAAATATTAAACATCTGTCCATTTTATGCTTGGCAGCTTTATTTTACTGAAACCGATACACTGAATGCAAAGTAAGATCACTCTTATTTTATTTGTCTGCTATTTTCAGCTTTCCAAAGTGCCTTAAGCATATTAAGTTGATTTTTATAAATTTAAGTTAAAAGTCACAAGATTCCATCATGGCTTCTCATGGCATCCTTGAGACAGTTTGTCACTGGGCTGGCAAAGAACATCAAAGTTTGCATAGGTGATTCTCTCTGTATAGCAGTCTGATAAAAAACTGGAGCATTTGTTAAGCTCCCCACTAAAGATCAACAACTGTATCCTCAGAGCCATGAAAAAAGTCATACAACTAATAGGCTCCCAGGAGTGTGTGTGAGATGGGTGAATGGATGCTTTCATGGGAGCCCTGTTCTCTGAGCCCTGCTCCCTTCAACTGCCAACTTCGTATGCTCCCCACCAGCACAAATCTCACTTTGAAAAAGTGCAGTCCACCTGCAGCCAGCTTCCCTCTCTTTCTGTTTTTCCAGGTTATTTGAAACTGCTCATTTGAAGGCATAAAAGTACTTTGAGATGGTTTTTATACTCTTGTGCCACTGAAAATAGAAAAGTGAGCTTAGGTAACTAAACCTGGGAATTACCTAGCGATCATTTTATCTAAACCACTCACCTCACCGATGAGGCATTTAGGAGAATCCCAGTCACCAACCTGCAGAGACACCACTTCCAACAATAACTCATTGGTGAAATTAATTTCATAAATACGAAACATTTCAACATTAATCTAAATATTAAACATTATGTTAATCATTTCAAATAAAACATAAAACCTCATCTGGTCCAAGTAGCTTATGCATACAGGTAATGTGGCTAAAGAAAAATGACAGAGGAAGAATTGCTTAAATATATTTATACACAGCGAATACGGCAGAGTTCCTACTATTTGCCAGAGACTGTGCTGGCCTCTGTGGATCCAGTTATGGAAAAGGAGGTTAAGTCCCTGCACAGCGGAACTTACACTGAACAAGAATGAAGATCAGCGGGGGGAAAAGAGAAACTAAGGGCAGCTTTACTTGAGATATGCTCCTTCTGAACGTTATGTTCCTGTCAACACCCAGGAGAAAATCCCCTCCACCCATAGTATGAAAATATTTCTACCTTCTATCCATCTAGCCTACTTTTCATTTCAAATCATAACAAACACAGTCTTGGATTTTTCTCTGTAAATAACTAGCTGTTTCCCCTGCAAGCCACGTAACTTCTCTGCACATGACTACCTCATCAGCAAACCAAGGAGCTAGACTACGATATTGCTTGGCTTTCCTTCTACCTTCAAGACCTTCATTCAAGAGAGACTTCAGTGTTCATGAATTTTGATTCTTCCCCCTGCTTTTCCCAGGCCCTTGCCTCCCTGCGAAGGGCTCTGGGGGTGACACTTTAGTTTCAGTATCTAAAAGACCGCCTAGTTTTTGTGGGATAGTTTGTGACACAGTGATAATGACTGAGAATTGGATGCATTTCCTGAAACACTGCAATCTTCTAGCTTTTTCTTCCCTTTCAGTTCTTTAGAGCCAAGAACTGACAAGACCATCAATCATTTTGCAGGAAGAAACAACATTGCTAAACTTGTCAGCTCCTTGAGCCTTCCCAGAGCATTTTTTAGCTGAGTTCTTGGAAAAGGAAACCTTGCCAAGGCTTTTATTTTTCTCTTTGTGGTGTTGTATTTGCTGTGCCAAGGATAGAATATTGAGGTCATATGATTTTAGGGCTGAGAAGATCACATAGTAATAAAAAAGGGAACAGAACCAAATTCAGAGGAATTATATATATATTTATATATTCATTTATTTATAAGTATATATATATATGAAAATAGACTTCTTATATCCAAAATGAGAAATTTCATTTTAAAAAGAAACTTAGGGGCAGACTATCTTTTACCTAACTTCCTATATCCATTTCTTTAAATAATCTATTAGGCACACTAACTTAAGGTTTCCCACAGTGTCAAGCTTTGCATTCATTTTGGGTAGACTTTGTGTTAAATACCACCAAGTGTCTGGTACCCTTCACTTAGAGAAAGGAGCCAGGGCTGGCCAGGGTGAATGGATTCAAGTTATCCTGGATCAGTTCACTCTGGATTCAAGCTTGCCTGGGGGCAGCCCTAGTTTTGGCCCAGACACAGTTGTGTACAAACAACAGACACACAAATTGGCTGCCCATCAGGAATACATGATAGGTCATGTAGTTGGCTAGAGGTGATTTCCTCATTCAACAAGTGAAAAGTGACCCTGCCAGGAATGCCTTACCCTTACCCTCTCCTTCCTGGTATCTAATTCCGCCTTGTACTCTAAGGTTAAATGCGAAGTCATCTTCCTCTATAAAGTCTTCTCAGACTATTGCGGTCCATGAAGAGCACTACGTTATTTGAATTCATAGCATAAGATCTAGACTCATTTATCAATCATGCAATATCTTGCAAACTTATGTTGTATTTTCTTGTTTCATTTGATAGCATTTATGTGTAGCCATGCCTAGTCAGGAGCTAAATTATGAATTATATTTTTGGAATTTTCATCTTTGGGCCTAATACTATGTATGAAGACAAAAACATTGCCAAAAATATAGTGAACATTAAGTAAAATTTTGAAGTGTGCAAATGTATCTTCTTTTTCTTTTATTGGAGAAGTTGCAGGTTTACAAAAGAATCATGCATAAAATACAGAGTTCCCGTATACCCCTCCATTGTTAAGATTTTTCATTAGTGTGGTACCTTTGTTACAACCGATAAAAGAATATTATTATTATTGTACTGTTAACTATAGTCCATGATTTAGGGTTCACTGTTTGTGTTGTTCAGTCCTGTATCTTCTTAATTCCATTCTTTTCGTTCTTACTGGAGCCAAAGTATTCTCCAACTTTATCTTCTATTTAGGCAACCAGGAGCTTCAATTTCTTCCCCTGACCATCAGGGCTTGTGCCAGGGAAGAATTTGGCTTTAGTCACTTACACCTGAGTGAGAATATATTTAGTGTCTTTCTACTCCCAAGAGCATTAACAATCTCATCCAATTCTGCTAGGGAAATGACAGACTTTATTATCTCTCAGAAAAGTTTCAGATGAGCAAGTTTGGGTAAAAAGAGAAGACAGTGGAATAGAGGTGGTGGTGATAGACTTTAAATATGGGAAGTCATCCTGCTTTGGCAACAATCTTCTCTAGCAATCTATTCGGCTCAAAGACTATCAGCAGCAACATCTTCAACTATGAAGTCCGGATGGGCATTCAGAGCCACCAAACTAAGAACTAGATGCGGCCAGGCTCTCATGCAATGCAGACAAGAAAGCCAAGACATTTGTTTCCATTTACTAAGCGAGGCTGGATTTGATGGCTGCTATGCATCTTTTCTTGAGCAATGATTGTACTTTGTCTAGATATTAAAAGAGAAAGAGAGAACATTCATGATCAGCAAACATCCACCCTGAGAGTTTACTCAGTGAAAGCATGTTATAGGGGAGGAAAACTTTGGAGCAAAAGTTTGTATTGGCTTCACTCACAAAACTCTACCTCAAAAGAAAAAACAACTGAATAATGAAACACATACCCATGATAAATTTAGTAGTATTTAGCAGCAGTATGGTTCAATGTAAAGAAATGCTAAAGTAAAAAGTGTTGTGAATCCTCCAAAGAATGAAGTGTCATAAATTTTTTGCTAAGTACCTAAATAACGTCATCATTATTTACCCAAAGACATGAAAACTTTTAGTTCTGACCGTTAATTGAAGGTACGGTATGGAATAGTAAAGTTTTGTCTTAAATTATGCACATGTATATCATGTACATCGTTTTCTTACATGTAGAAATAGTTAGAATTACCTAGTGATTATTAGATATGTCCATGGAATAACCTGCTACTAAAATTTAATTTTAATTACCCCAGGACTTTTGAAAAGCAGAACAATGTTTTCTTTGTCTGCAGAAGCTGGGGAACTCATCCTCCCTCCCATATAAGAAGGCTAGAGATTTTTCCACTCTTAGAAAAAGCTTAGACCTTCTTCTACATAGTCTATGACAGACCCGCTTCTATAACCCATGAATCAGAAGGCTATACCAAATAGCAAATCATTTTACTAAACCCAGGTGTTGAGAGAAACGTAACCCAAGGATCCAAATAGGTGATGGTGGTGGTCAAACGTGTGTCACAGTATTCTTGGTGGTTCGTCCTCTCACATTTGTGGTAGCAAGAGATCAAGCAAGTCTGGGGCAGGAGAGGTCAGGGCGCCGGTCAAAGGCCAGGAGATGATTGTTCCTTCAGCCGGGAGAAATATTGGCAGAATTATCATAACTCTGTCTCTTAATAGCTCTTCCACCTTTTCAAGGCCTGGAAGGTACACTACCATGCAACCATACACTGCAGACTTGTCATTGGAAAGCAGAGGCTCCGGTGTTTCAGAATGGAAGGTTCCAAATGTTGCCTTTGAAATGATTTCAAATGTTTTTAAAGTTTGTCATACCAGTTAAGTTTGCTTTTTTTTTTAATTAAAAAATAGT
Organism: Cabassous unicinctus; assembly: GCA_029593785.1. Classification (NCBI taxonomy): domain Eukaryota; kingdom Metazoa; phylum Chordata; class Mammalia; order Cingulata; family Chlamyphoridae; genus Cabassous; species Cabassous unicinctus. The sequence continues at coordinate 27,744 of JAQZBX010001545.1, forward strand.
GTTGCTGGTGGTGGGTTTCCAGTTTCTTGGCCTGTCGCAGAAAAGAATTTAAGGATGCGCCATATTTTAAGCAAGCAAGTGAAGAGTTTATTGTAAAGAAAAAGAAAAAGTACACACCCGAGGCAGGGGTGCAGGCGTGCGTAAGGGAGAGATGTGGGCTGGGGCTGGGGCACTGTTAGAGCTGGCCTTACCCACCGCCCCTGATTCTCCACCTAAATGCAGGCCTGGGAGTTACTATACCTCATTGGTTCTGAGTGTGCAAAAGTAGGACTGGAAACACGACATTTTCAATGGTTCTGAGCGTCTACGGGCATGAGTGGGGGTCAGGGGAGTGGGTACGAATGGGCTTCTCATTACCTAACGTCTTCAGGTGTTCAGCCTTGGGGGTTTGACTCCTCCCTTGTCAGGTGCAGGTAAAGATTGTTTTACACAGAACTGTCTTGTCCTTATCACCCTAGTGCTTTCCTAGGACCTTTTTCCCCCTCAGGTCCCTGTTCTAGCCTGCCTCAATAGGTTGTATGTACATAATACAAAGCTCATCCTGGGAAGTGGCTGTGGCTCAATTGGTGGGGCTCCCGTGTATCGTATGGGAGGTTCGATTCCTGGGGCCTCCTGGTGAAAGCAAGCTGGCCTGCTGGCACAGCAAGATGACCCAACAAAGGGAGACAAGCAGACACAGAAAAACGCACAGCAAATGGACACAGCAAGCACAAGCAGCAAGGGGGAGATAAATAAATAAATCTTTAAAAAAAAAAAAAGCTCATCCTGAATGTCTAGATGCAAAATATTCCCCTGGGTTTTCTCATCTACAATCCACATGGAATGAGTCTCTCTCTAGCATACACCCGCATCGCCTCAGACTGATTTTCCTCTTCCTGTAACTCTCCTCTTCATAGCATGAACTATTTCTGATCCCAAAGGACACTAGCTAAAAGAAAGATAAAATAAAATAAACCTGTGGCTTTTTACTTTAAGTTCTACTATAGCTGTGGTGCTTATTAACTGACATGCTTTCCCACGATCTGTGCTGCATGAAATAAGAGATGTGTCCTCACCCCTCAAGCTGCACTTAACAAGTTAAGTCAGAATTTAGCAGAATAGAGGCATTTGGGTTTTTTTTTTAACCTTGAAGGCTGGATTTAGGTTGTGTTTTGATCCAAGGCAAAGGAAAAGAAACTGTGATGGTAACATAGCTTTTCCTCTGTTCCTCCACAGGCCTGCCAAGAGCCTCACTATGACCGATGGGGACTATGATTATCTGATCAAACTCCTGGCCCTCGGAGATTCCGGGGTGGGGAAGACGACGTTTCTTTATAGATACACAGACAGTAAATTCAACCCCAAATTCATCACTACCGTAGGAATAGACTTTCGGGAAAAACGCGTGGTGAGTTTTTAGCTGTAATGTGAACCTTGCTGCTGGTTCCCTCCTACAAAACACGAGTTGAGGAACTATGCTTCTTGCTTGATAATGTGCAATTTGTCATCTGTCACTTTAATGTACTTTAAAATATCGGTTTTTTGTTTATCAACTATAAATAGCCTTTTTCTTAGAAAACATATTTTGAGTAGTACTATCTTTTGACTTTAAATTTATACAGGGCAACTGAAAAAAATTACAGATTTTTGGTGTGTATTTCCTAGGATTCTAAAGGAATCTTTAAAACTTGCGATTATTTAGAATCCAAAAATATTAACTCTTTGATCTGAATGAAATTTCTCCACAAGAACAACTTTTCACTTCCCTACTCCTAAGAGGTGGAAAGTATAATAGGCAAATAGCTGCAGCATGAGCTTTCTAAGTGCTTGCTGCATTTTTATTTATGTGTAGACTCAGCCATCAATCATGGGCTTATTATGAACAGAATGTGAGACCAATCCATGCTACTTTCCAAGATAAGGGGTTTAAGTGAGAATCACAGCCACTTCCTTCTCCTATGCTAGACGCTAATGACAGGAATAAGGATATTGTGACATGTGAGACATGTAGCATAGGCACAGAAGCTTAGCCAGATTTACTAGCCTTGATTGCCAAGATGGCTGCAGCTTCCAGTTAATGTAACAAAACTGCTCATTCCTTGAAAATCCAGAAAGAAAATGAAGGAAATGTTGGTTGGAAGACTGTTTGAAATCATGGTTCCTTGTAATAACCTGTACCTTACCTGAAAGTCAATACCTTGTAGTATGTAGTCTTAGCAAACTTGCTTCCAAACCCTCCAGTGTTTTTGTTCTCTCACCCCTGGCCCCCACAATCCTCCACACTGCCACTGAACTTGCAAAATTTTCCCTTTGAAACATTTTCACTAAACTGTATTTTGGGGAAGTTGATTAACTATTAAAAGTGTTATGATTTGATTAAATAAAAAGTATAAAAGCCATAATTTTAAAAATTTAAACTCTACTAAAAAGAGCCTTTGAACAAACAGCTAGTAAAAGAAGGCTTCAAATGTCTTATATCAATTTGTTGACAAATTCTTTGCATATTTATTTCACGGATAAGTCATTTGGAAAGTCCATTTCACAGTAAAAGATATCTGGGTATTTGGAAAATACTGTATTATTTAAAAAGTGCTTTCACATCCATTATTTCATGTAAGTTTGCAGTGCTCTGTGAAGTAGTAAGGGATTATGGATCTCAACTTATGGGTAAAAAAGCATAAGACTTTAAGAGGTTAAATGATGACTTGGTATTTGAACTTGGGTCCTAAATCTAATGTTTGCTGCGTCTGTGAAGAAATGACAGAAGGCATCTAATTTAAGTTTGCAGTATGCCTAAATTGTGTTGAAAATTGTACTTGTACTTGACATTTAAAAGTGAGAGTATATGTGATACTTCGGGAAAAACAGAGCAAATATTTATTCTGCACTATGAACTTTGATTATAGTAATTGAGAGAAAACATGCCGTATGAACCCAGGGAATTTGAATGTTGACAAAATCCAAAGAAGTAGCAACTGATGAAAATTTTATGTTTCAGGTTTATAATACGCAAGGATCAAATGAATCTTCGGGGAAAGCATTTAAGGTGCATCTTCAGCTTTGGGACACTGCAGGACAAGAACGGTAATAGTAAATTACTTTGTTTCTAGCTATATTTAGCAGAAAAAAGCTTTTTTAAAAATGAATGCTGTATATGAACTTGGAATAAAACAAACACACATCTTTTTTCCTGGTTTCAGAATGCATCTTGTATTTGGCCCCAGGTTTCAAAAATCAAGTTTTCAAAACTCTCTAAGAAGATTCTTGTTATGCATTGTCTTTACATTTTCTAGTAGGATAAAAAGTCTCCAGAATTTAATTGAATGAAGATGGAAAATCAACACTACTATAAGTACTACTTGAATAGGCAATGGAAGGAACTAGTAGCAAGACCTTTCTCATCTTATCTCATTTTGTTCCGCCTCGCAGCCTCTCTGTGCCATGCCATGCTACTGGCTTCGCCCTCTAAGATTCTGGTCTCACCATGGCCCCTCCTGCAAACATGGTGTCTTCCCATTCCACCTTCCCTGAAGCTGTGCTCACGTTCCTCCTCCTCTACGAAGCCTTTCTGAACACCCCCAACTGAAACAAAACCCGTCTTCTGAACACCTGTACTACCTTTAGTCAGATCCTGTCATTGCTTTAGTTACTGAATTTATTATGTACCATCTTGTAATAAGGCAGATCTTCTATTTTTGTCTCTAACTGCTGTTTATCAGTTCACCTGGTGGCCTCCTTAACTCCAGCTGAAGTGTCAGCTTCATTAGGGCAGACACCTTGCCTGATTTTTCAGCATCATCTCTCATGCAATGTCCAAAAAATAGATACTCAGTAGACAGTGGTATTGATTTCTTAAGGCTGGAGATGCGAGTTTATTATGCAATGAAAATATATTTCTTTGGGGTCCAAGGTTAAGGATCCCAAGCTAGTGAAGCTTTTCAATATTACATTAAATAAAACTTGGGAGTAAATCAGCATAGAAGGTACTTAGAAGGCTCATACCTTTAAGTTCTGTATCTCGTGTCTCAGTATGTTTATGCTTGTAAACAGTTGAGTTTTTGACATGCATCCAAAATGTTCTCACTTTCACTAAGTGTAAACGCCAGGAGAGGTGGCAGGCCCTCTCTGCTCGCTTTTCTGACTGTGAATTCCATTTACACACACCCTTCAACACTGCCGGGTCCTCTGAAGTCATTCCTTGCAAGAGTCTCTGTTCATATGTCAGTTTTGTTGTCACTAAGATGTATGTTTTACAGGCAAATTTAACTCATTTTTGAAGAAGTAATATGAGAAAATATGGTTCCCATATGTCCTCGCACATGATATGTCAGCCTAGCCTTCTCTCATCTGGCAGGCTTCTCTCATCTGTCCCCTGAAGACATCTGCTCCACAAGGGAATGGGGACCAGGAGGGACAGCATTAGTGACACGTGGGTGGTTCATCCCTTGAGAACTTTGCACTCTGTATTTATAAGGTGTAGCAGAGCAACAAGACAAGTAAGGCCTCACACCTCAGCCCTGTGCATGAGGGCGTCTGGCATTATAACCCATATAAGGTAACGGTTGTTGATAAAAGTGACATCCTGCGCCAGGGGGGAAAGCCTTACCCCTTATGTAAACCTAAAGGATACAGGGCAGAGCCTTAGTATCCAGTGAGGAAGAAAGACTGAGTCTGCTCCTCTGGGATCTGTTACTTTATGTGATCCTAGCTTTTCTCACCCTATCAGCTCCTGGAACAGAAGCTAGAAATCAATTGCCCCCTGGGTAAACCCTGGGAAGACTGGGGTATAGCAAGGTCACTGGGAGGAATGGTCCAGGGTGCGAGCCTAGTGCAGGGCAGCAGTGCACTGACTATCCCTGTTGGTGTGGATGCAAAGGGTCAAGGAAGGTTTGCCCCAACAAGATCAATACAACAGGCGTGTTTTGAGGGCAATAAGAGGATGAATTTTGGTATGCACTGTGGGCAATAAGAAGAGGATTAAGGCACAATCTTCTCCTCAAATGCGACACACCACACACTTTTAGAACAGAGAGCAGTCTTCTCAATCATGACACCAGTGTGATTAAGAAAGAAACTAGTTTATGAGTACAGCTTGTCCCCAAAGAGAGAGAAACATTCAATAAAAGTACTATAATCTCTGTGAGCATCCAGTGAATGGCAGGAACAAATCCACAGGGAAAAATTGAGTAAATTTTTTTGGTATTTCTACTCTACCTCTTTAGATCACGGTAATGCCCTAATACAGACATGCTAATTTGGAAATAAATAGTGGTTAAAATGTCTTCTCCCTGCTTTGACGGTAAAAGCATCAATCTCTACCAGAGTCATTTTAAATCTTATTTAATTTAATAATTTGATATCCATTGCTATCCTCTTTCTTTCTCTCTTTCTCCAACTTTCTTTAATTTTGTGACTATTTAGTGAGCAATTGCTATGTTGTGGGCCGTGAAAATATAATGGAGAACAAGTTAGAACAGAGCTCCTTTCCCCTTGGGGCTTATGGTCAAGTGTGGAATTCAGATAAATAGCTAACAATTGCAAGACAGCCTTAGGACAGTAACAGGGGAAAAGGCAATAGGCAGGCCCACGGGGAGAAGCCCAAAACCCAGATGTGGGTGTTGGGAAGGCTGCTTGGGGCAGTGGTATTTCCTCTGATACCATTGTGTATATACTCACATACGATGTGTGAGTGTTGATGTGTGAGTGTTAGCCAGACAGAAGAGGGGGAAAGTGAGGGAAGCAGTCTGAGCAGTTACGGCACAGAAAGAAGAGCATATGTGAAAGTCCAGGGAAGAGAGTGAACTTTCTAAGAACTAAAGAGGATCAAGAGATGAAGCAAAGATCAGTTCATGCGGAGCCTTGACAGTCTAGTCTACTAAGGAGGTTGGGCATCATCTTAAGAGCAAGGCATAATCAATTACAATGTTTAAAAGTAAACTGCTTAAGAGGCAGTTAAGGGGGGAAAAACCCCACCACCAACCTCAAGCCACCCTTAACATCGCCATTCTAACACATTTTCATCTTCCTGGATGCTTCCTTCTACTTTGGTTGTATTTTCACCTGATTATAAGCATGGTATACATAAAATATCATGGCTGATGTTTGCCAGTTAGCGTTCATCAACATTACTTGATTATTGCTTTTATTTTTCATAATGGTATCCTGTGATAGAATGCTACAGTTTACAAACTATACACAATTCAGAAATACTTGCTGTTCTTGCCTTTGGTCAGATATTTCTTTTTCAAAGACAAATGCACAATTGAGAAATGTATGTTTTTATTCAACTGTGTTTTCTTTTTCTTTTTAAATTATTGTTTTTATTTCAATTATTAAATGTACAAAATAAAGTTAAAAAAAAAAAAAGATGAAAGCAAATGCCTCTCATCGGTGCCAGTGCTGGGCAGCCCTGGTTTTCCTTGCCCTTTCAATTTCTGTTCTCTGGCATGGATTTAAGCGCTGCATTCCCACTGAGTCTAGATGAGAAATAAAGATAAGCAATAAAGCTAAAGAAAGAATGTCAGATAAAAAAGAACTTGAATGTGATTGCCATTTTGTCCCCAGACCTCCCCCAAAAGCATTAGCTAATAATAGAAAAGGCATTTAGCAAAAATATTCTCCGTTCATCTAATAGTGGTGTGAGGGATATGTTTTTGTTATCTGTTGCATTTTTTTTTTTTAAAGATTTATTTATTTTTATTTATTTATCCCCCCCTTGCTGCTTGTGCTGCCATGTCCATTTGCTGCGCGTCTTCTCTGTGTCCGCTCATCTCCCCCTTGCTGTGAGGTTCTGCCGCATCAGCCCACGGCGCCGCGCAAGCCGGCCCACCCTCACAATGAGGCCCCGGGAAGTGAACCCGGGGCCTCTCATATGGTAAACGGGGGCTCTATCCACTGAGCCACACCCGCTTCCCGATCTGTTGCATTTTTTAATAAGTGAGAATAAAAACAAAAACAAGACTATTATTGTCAATATGTTAAAAAAAAAAAAAGTAAACTGCTTAAAATGATTAATGGTATCTTCAGTGGGAAGGAGTGTGTGTGTGTGTGTGTGTGTGCGCGCGCGTGTGTGAGTGTGTGGTGGAGGAGGGGGGTCTAAATGAAAACTGAAGGCAGGAAGCCTGTTTAGAAGGCTGTTGAAGTTGTCCAGGTGAGAAATAATGTCCATCAAAACCAGAGTAATGACAGGTGGGTGGTCAGAAATGAGCAGTCAAGAGATATTCGTTCATTGTTTGCATGCAGTGGGTTAAGAAGAGAAGGAGGCCGCAGCAACCAGAAGGATGGTGATGCCATTGGGAAATAGATAGCAGAAGGAAGGGCCAGTTTGGGTTTGGACTGTGAAGTTGGAGGTACCTGAGGTTCCTCCAAGTGGAAATATCCAACAAGTATCCGGGCACACAGTGTGAAGGGCAGGAAAGATCTAGAATTATAAATTTTGGGGTCCTCAACAATAGGCAATAATGGAGCCAGGAAATAGATGAGATTACACAGTGAGAGTATGTAGAGTGAGAAGAGGTCAAGGACAAACCTGAGGAAACCCACACAAAGAAACTACAGATAGACTGAGAAAAGCCCAAAGAGTAGGAGAACATTTAGGATGGGAAGTGATATCTTTCTCCATTTCAGTTACATGCCTTTCTAAAAAGCCAAGTTCACGTCCTTATCAGGTATAACCTAAACCCTCTCTGGTCCCTGTGTGCAGTCTCTGGTTTTGCCCATTGCTAACATGGAGGTGGATCTCAGCACGTCTTCAGCATCCGGCCCCGTAAGCCCCTTGCATCTTCCGCATTGGTCAGCAGTGTGGGCTTCACTGAAGATGTTAGGCAGTGGCAGGTAGTGGAGAAAGTCTTTACATTGACAGCGTATTCTTCAAAATCCTGCATGAGGAATGATTGCTCTTACTTATCTCCCCAGCTACTAATCTCTCGTCTGTCCTGACCGTCCCTCAGTTCTCCTCAGCGTCTTCCTCTTTCTCCTTTCTTCAGCGTCTTCTGTCTCCCTTAAAAGACGCAGATGCCAACCAAAGGCTCAAGTTTAGCCCCGAACAGCATTCTCACCAAAGTTATGCTGTTCCCTACAAAAGAATTCTAGTTCTAGTTGCTAACAAGTTGTGGTTTTCTTCATATAATCACACAGACGTTCATTTTCAGGCTACTGAAACCCACACGGTTTCTTCTGGGCACAGACAAGGCAGATTAAAGATTAAATATATACATATAATTAATATTTACTTTATTAAAAAATATTAACTTACAAAGCTAAGGTCTCACTTTAAAGTGGCTTGTATTTTAATTGGGATCCACAAGATGCCTATAAGCCAACAAGGAGAAGAGCCCAAGGGGCTGTGTAAGCAAGCGAGTGACTGAATGTTCCAAACTCTGTGTGCATGTGAGTTGTGGGACGATAAAGTCAGAAGTGATCTTAAAGGGGAAAACCCCACAAAAACCTATGACCAAATCTGCTCTGGCCTTCTCTTCCATTTCTGTAGGGTAATGTGTAAGGGGCTAGCCATGGAGACTTTATATTTGAAAGAGAAGCTCTTGTTCATATCATCCTCCTCGTAAGTGTTGGACTGACTCTCAGAACTTTTCCCTGTGCTTTCTTGGCAGGTTCCGGAGCCTCACCACTGCATTTTTCAGAGATGCCATGGGCTTCTTATTAATGTTTGACCTCACCAGTCAACAGAGCTTCCTGAATGTCAGAAACTGGATGAGTAAGTGGGGTCAAGTAACTTCAATTAGCCACTTTGGGAGCCAACAGCTGTAGTTGTGTGTTTGCCTTACAGGGTCCCACAGATTAACTTTGGGAAGCCACAGGGCAGTGTGTTTTGTGTCTCACCTTCAAAGTGGTAGCTTGTTTGTGGCTCACCCACGATGGCTTGGAATTGTGTTCTCCTTTGACACCCTTCTTAGAGGGAAGCGTATCTGGCTTCATCCCCACCTTTTTTAAGGTCTTTATTACCGTGATTGAAAGACAATGAATTCCACTTGTATAGTAAGTCCTGACGGATTTCTTACAACTGAATGAACTACAACATCTATTACGTCTACCTAGAGAGGGCACACAGAAACCAAGCAGTGTTTTCTGAGCGGGAACACATGCTCCTGAAATGTGCTCAAGGGCTAAAGGGTTAACTACTCCAGAGCAGACCACCTTCATGAAGGTAAGGTAAGGTTTGTCAGTCAGCTCACACTGGAATTTTGCTTGTTGGAATCTTATATGGAAAAATCCTCAGCCTCCATGGCAATTTAGACATAATATGAAGTTTGAAAGTTACCTAGTGAATTATTAAAGCAGGATTGACATGTCAACACAGCATAGTATTATTAGATTTTTTCCTTTATTTTTTTAAAGCCATGTAGCACTAAAGAGATATTTCATTTGAATTTTTTATTACCAATAAAACTTTTGATCCTGATTGGATAGACAGCAGAGGGAGAGAGTAATTGTCCTACAAGGCTGGTGTTACTCTTGTCGTTTCCAGATTTGTTGGGGCTGTCTGTAGCAAGGGTAGTGACTTAGAAATTTGGAATCATATTATTCTGCTGCTCAAAATCTTTCCCATCTTATTTGGAATAAAATCCAGAGTCCTTCCTCCATCTATGAAAACTTATGTGATCAGGCCTGCAGCTTCTTCTCTGATTTCACTCTCACTCTGCCTGGGCTCCCTGGCCTCCAGCCAGAAATGCTATCTTGCTGTTTCTCAGACCAAAAGTATATTTCTGCCACAGGGCCTTTGCATTTCCTATTTCCACTGCCTTGATTACTCTTTTCCCATTTACATCCATGTCAAACCTTAGCTCTTCAGAGAGGCCCTCCCTGCACACTCCACCTCCATCTCCATCACTCTGTATCCCCTCAGCACATATTTCACCTGGGCACCTGCCACCACCTGATATTATATTTCACATTTCTGTGTTTACTTGTATTTTGGCTCTCTCCACTCTAGAAGGTGAGCACCACGAGGGCACATACTTTGTCTGTTTTGTTCTAGTGTAATACTCCAGAGCCTGGAAGAGTAGTGCCACAGAGTAGATGTTCAAAAATATACACATATTGCAAACACAGACACATATGCACATATATATATATGTAACAACTGTTTTTAATGTGAATTTAGTAACAGACTTTTTACCAATGGTAAACAAATTCCAACTTTCTTAATTGCTTCTCCAAATGAGTGTTTATCTTAGGATCTCTTTCCTTTTATTATTCCATTTCCTTTTTCAAATTTTGATGATGATACTAGATTCTGAGGAGATAAGGGACTTTCAGTGAATAATTCATCAATCCTTTTTCAAGGCAGATGGGACTCTCTCTTGTTTTTAAGAATCTCCAGAAGGATAATGTTGGGACATAAGATAATTAATTGCCATGTCTAATAACACTCTCATTTCTAAGACCCAAATAATCAGTGTTACAAGATAAGCCTTTGTCTTTTTTCTTCTGGCTTCTGCCAGTCAGCACATGATGTGCCTTAAGACAAACATTAAAGTAGCCCTGTAATCTCGAAAGCACAGTTTAACAGGTTTCTTTGTTTTGCTTTCTTTCTTTTATTCTTTGTCCTTCCAACCAATCTCCCTCCCTCCCTCCCTTTCTTTCTACTTTCCTTTCTTTATATTCTTTTTTCCCCCTGGGATGATATTCCTAGATGAAAGAAGAGAAAAGCAAATTACCTATCTTTAAATTTGTTTCTACACGAATTGATGATAGTTCAGATATGTTCTGCTCTTTATAGATGACCACTTTGGACCGTGGGAGAGGGAAATGTAGCAGCCTTCTAAAGGAGACAGCAAATTTGTGGGCTTTAAAATCATGTCGTTTTCTCCACGTATATTCAAGGAACAAATGGTATGACTCTATGTCGGCCACAGAGGGCATTTCTTCAGATGTAGAAGAGCCTTGGTGATACGTATTTATACAGGTGTCCATATGGATTATTTCTAACTTTCACAATCTGCAATTTGTCAGGCATCATCTCCATTTTACAGATGAGGAAACTGAGGCTAAGGAAAGTGAAGTAACTTGACTAATATAACATAACTCATCAGCAGCCAAGCTGGAGATGAGTAATTACATTAGGAATCTGGAATGTGAGCAGTCATTTGACATCACTTGTTTATAACTAACTTGCTGGTTCCATCTGCTTTCTTTTCAAGGCCAACTGCAAGCAAATGCTTATTGTGAAAATCCAGATATAGTATTAATTGGCAACAAGGCAGACCTACCAGACCAGAGGGAAGTCAATGAGCGGCAAGCCCGGGACCTGGCTGACAAGTATGGGTAAGCTGCTTACACTGAGAGGTCCTGTGACCCTGCTGTTTAAGTGATGGAGTAGAGACAGGAGATTTGTAGTAAGAGAAGTCCCCTTGAGTCAAGAATGGTACATAAATTATAAAGATCTTCCAGAGGAATATATGTGATGTTTTTAATGAATGAATAATAGTAATGTTAGCTAACATTTATCAAATACTTCTTATGTGCTAGGAACTCTCCCAAGACTTTAACCTGTTTAACCCCCTCATAACCATATGTAGGATGTACTAGAGTTATCCCTTCTTGCATATGAAGAACTGAGTCACTGAGAGATTAAGTAATTTATGGAAGGTCACGTAGCTAATATATAGCAGAACTTGAATTCAACTGGGCAGTCCAAGATCAGAGCTCATGCTCTTAAGCACTATACCCTACTGCCTCTCAATTAATAGACGTAAAACTAAGGCATACTATCTGACTTGGAAATGATATTGCAAGCCTTATCCTAGCTGAGCGTGAATGGCAATATTTGGAATATATTTGTCCCATGCAATATTTGGGACATACTTCCACTAAAAAAAAATCCATTATTTATCTGAAATTCAAATTTAACTTACTGTCCTATATTTTTCTTAGCTAGATCTGGCAGCCCTATACTTAGCACATGTATATGTGTGTCTGTATTTTAATATAACATTTTGCTATGAAGAATTTTGAAAATATAGAAAAGCATAAAGAATAAATTAACAGAAGGGGTAGCAGTGACCACCATCTGTATTAGAAACAAGAACACCAGGCATGGAAGCAGCCTAGAGAACTTTGACTTAACTGATATTGCCGAGCATAGCTGAGCCAAGTTCATTTCTCTTTCCCAGCTGCCCTACCCTCAACTTCCCACTCCAAGACTATTACCAAGTTTTCCTTCCTTATCAGATTATTTCCTACTCACAACATATGCAGCATTTATACTATTCAGAAGGCCAAAAGAATTATGCCTAGAGAGCCCCTCAAACTTGCACTGTCTGTGGCAGGGGGCACAGTGAGATTTTAGGTGCCACTTGCTGGTCACAAACAGGTAAGATTGCAAGCCTTAAAAATAACTTGAGGTTTCTCTTCTGAAAATTTTTTAAAAGAATCTTTAGTCAATTAGTCATTTATAAACTGACTTCCAAGGTATAATTTGTCATTTTCTTAAAAATTTAAAACATTTTCACCATATCAGCCAATTTTTTAATGGAAGGATTCTCCTTGAGAATGTTAAAAATCTATATGTGTTCTTGGAACTTTTAACTCCAAATAAATGTAGGCTGTATTCACATGAATACCCCATCCCATCCAATGCATGCCTAACTTCTAAAATAGATTTCTATATAATTGATTGAAAGGGATGAAACATTTTAATGGTAATATCAATCTCTTGTTTAGGGATTTTCTCTTCTTAATATTTTGTGAACCATGATGATACATTAGCTTCTAGTTCCTAAGTACTTTGTCTCAGCTTCTTTGTCCATTAAACTAGTTATAACCATAATAAAGAGCAGCTCACTAATTTTTACTCACTGAAAATAAACAAGAATGCTTTCCAACTTAGCCAGGAAAATCATGATCATTTCACAATCTCACAGCCAGCCATGTTTTTGCATGTGTGACACATTTGTACAACTTGTTGTATCTTTTCTGATGTCAGCTTGTCATCTTTTCTATGCTAGCATCCCGTATTTTGAAACAAGTGCAGCAACTGGACAGAATGTGGAGAAGGCTGTGGAAACCCTTCTGGACTTAATAATGAAACGAATGGAACAATGTGTAGAGAAAACACAAGTCCCCGACACTGTCAATGGTGGAAACTCGGGAAAGCTTGATGGGGAAAAGCCAGCAGAGAAGAAATGCACTTGCTAGACTTTGTGTATGAACTGACAATCAAGAACCCCACCCAAATAGTACTTCCAAAAACAGTGACAAACCACAAAAATTGTTGTTGAGTAGGCCATGCGCACTGGCATGTCTTTCTTTTTCTGCCAGAAAATCTATTTTAAGGAACCAGAATAGGCAACATATTGAAAAGACTTGCCTAGTTATACCCAGAGCCCCTCCAAACAAGATCAAATACTTGCTGACATGATCTCAGCATCGTGGATGCTCAGTTTGGTTTGCTTATAAAGAGGATGAGTATGTAAGATAGTATACGAGAAGAAATATTAGCAAATTTTAAATCAGAACAAAGATAACCTTGTCATATTGGGAAAATGGGTAGACTACTAAAATGATAACATAGAAAGATGTTTTGTTTTTTAAGGTTTTACATCTCACGTAGAATCTAATTCATGCTTCTGTTTGCATTGGGGAAATATATTAGCTAAAAGTGGATACACAATGAAGATTTTTAGATAGTTCAGTATGAAAGACATTACACCCAATAAGCTGTACTTGAATGAATAAATCACTGATAAGGTTATGATAAGATGATTGTCAAACTTCTGCTAAAAATTTAGGGGATTGTGTAATAGTGCCATTTTTATTTTCTTGTAGACAAGAACAGAACTGTGAATGACAAAGTACAAGAGAAATGTCCTGGGGCAGAGACGGGGAAATGAAAGTATTCAAACATGATATTTGGACAGCTGAGACTAAATATCTGTATGTTACAGATGTTTGAGAGGAGTTATTTAGCCAAATTTCACTCAAGCCAATTAAAAGTTGGCATTATCTCTTGGGATTAAGGGCATCTCCAGAGGTTTCCATTTCAAACAAAATTTTAGAAGTCGGGTCATTGTTTAGCACCATATTTCATTTTTCTTAGCAACTGTTGATAAATAGTCACAAGGAAAAATTAAAAGATTGCTGTTTATTAAATCTTTTTTCAAAAATGCCATCAGGAAAAACTATTTAGTCTTAAACATTTTTAGTTTAGGTAAAATATGTTTGTGTTCCTTGAAACAAAAAGTGACTATTGTGAGTTTCTTTTCAATTTACAAAGGCTTTGGAAATCCTAAATCATATTTCTTCTCTCCAACCTACACCCACCCCCAGTTTAAATCAATATCAGAAATGCAGGTGTGTCGTTTTGTATACCAACAACTTCAGAATAATGACCAATTCTATGGTCATTCTAATGTTCATGTCATTAATCACATACATATTGATGATAGCTCATGCTGTATTACAATTTATTTAACATTTACTTTTATTTTGCTTATTAAAGGCAAATTACCCATGATTGAACAATATTTAGAGGTTGAGTGGGCATGGAACTGGATCTTATGTCACCAGAAATTTGTTAATTGCTTTATTTTTCACATAAAACTGCCCTTTCTTCCCCAAAATGATCACAAAACTATTTCCTGTTAGCCTCTTCTTCTTATTGTATCTAAACTAATATTACATTATTTTGCTTAGTTTCTGATAAACATAAGCCATGCCTATCAAACTGATTATTATTTAAATATTGCAGACACTTTTTCAATAAGTTATGACTCATTCTCTATAACAAAGGCAAGCTACTTCCAGTTTTCTCTTTTTATTATATGATTTTTCAGCAGGATGGCTCCTCTTCTCATCTAATTTTGCCAATTAAGCATCATTTTTCCATATTCTGTGTTTTTTTTGCAAAGTTGCGAAGCATTGGAAACTAAATCAAAATCCCCCCTTCAGCCTCTCTGTACCCACCTCCACCTGGCACTGCATTAATTTTAGAAATGCAGACATCCAAGGAAATGTCTTTTTATAATATTCTTATGATGGAATAGACTCAGAAATGAGCTATGAATCACAGTACTTTGGAAGCTTTTATGGGGTGGGCCCTTGTGAAATTCTCAGCAGTTCCTCTGCTTTCTGCAGCACCCTGCCAGCCTCTAAGATTGATCACAGTTGGCTGTTGCCTCCAATGGTTTTTTTCTATAAGATACTCTTCCTTATCTCTACACCCGTGCCACAAAGAGTGAACACTACTAGATAACATTTAAGATGTTTCTTCTGAATGAAAAGTGAGCAGAAGCAATATAACCATTGTGTGGCAAAATTTGGTGAACTTTTGAAGTTATTACACCAATTTTCCCTTCAGATTTAAATTTAAATTGTGATGTCCCTGCATTTCTCTAATGGGAATGAACTGAATCTTAAGCTTTAAAAAACCGTGAAGAAGTATTCTATTTTTGATATGTCTTTTTATTTCTGTTCTATTTCCATTTACATGATTGATTGACTTATGCCAAGATTCTGTCATTGTCAGTTATTTAACAAGCACTTAATGAGGGTCTATTCTAAGATTATGTTATTTGATAGCTATAGCATGAGGCAAAGTGTGGCAATGCCCATAATTGTAGACCTATGCCTGTAAAAATAAGAATTATTGGTTAATAATCTAAAGAGGAATGAAATTTAAAACATAAAAGAAATTTAATTTATTATTCTACTTGTAAAACCAATACCTGATCTAAAAAATATTTTCTCCATGAACTTTGACATCTGATATTACCATTACTAGAAATTTCTTCTTTCATTATTTCAGAATTAATACCTGTATATCGTTCATTTTGCAATTTCAAATTAATCTGGTGCCATGAAGAACACACAGCTTTAAATAATTGCAGGCCCTCTTCATCCCATAACAGTATGTATTTTTAGCCAGGATGTGTCCTGATACTGATTATCTCCCAAATGTTTTAGGAAACAATATCATATTTTGGAGAAATTTTAAATGTATATGAAAATTTCTATACATATGATGCAGAAACCATTTTTGTAGTGCTTACACTGATTGATGTTCGCATTGCTCTAATGCTGTGCCTCTGTGACCAAATTTGTCTTCAACCACAGCTCATTTTCTATAATGTTCTATTATATGGAGAGCTCAGAGAGGCACTCACATAGCTAATGATCTTCTGATGTCTTCAGCAAAGAATGCAAAGACTTTATTGGAATTTGGAGATTACAACCACCATTTCCTGGTCTTCTAGCTCCCTTCTCATGGAGTGGGTATTCCTTGAGACTCTTAAGTATAATTAGGTACAGAGTTAGCTTTTAATGTAAAAAGAAAAATCCTCTGGGGAAAAAATAGGCAAGAAAACAAATCTGTCTTCATCTGAACCTGAAAGTCATGACTTGTCTGAGAAAATGCTAAATGCTGAGATTTGAGCTTGTGGGTCTCTACAGGAGTTATAAAACTCCTTCAATTTGCCACTGTAACCACTTTGCTCTCATTTCCATATTATCAGCTATCACACTGCAAAAAAGTTCAAAACCAGCGTTTTCTAAAGTAAATACAGAATCTGCTGTTTTTGACTTGAGGGATCAGGGATGTGTCTTTGTTATATTTCCAGTATAAGTTACTCTTTGCCAACACGTACAGGTAGGATGAACAGGGCAAAAGTTTTTAATCATCCCCATTTCCTTTATAAGAGAGAGAAACTTGACCATTGAGAAGGGCATGCATGCATTAAGAATTAATAACAACCAAAATATTCTTTATTCTAAATTGAGTCCAATGGAAATCAATAAATTTGATGAAGCCCATATATATTTCACCAATCTGGAGTGAGCACAGTAGTTAGAGAGGCAAAATCATGTAATAGATACAGTGTATGATGAGTTATAGAATATAATCTGGACCCATGAGTAGCAACATGCTATATCCATGGAGCAAGATGATTCATGGTTCTGTGTCTCTGCTATCTTAAAAAAGGCACATATGCTTTCCTCTTGTGTATCACACTAAAATATTGAAGAAAAATCCTCATCCATAAAGGATTTTAGTGTCACAATCTAAAACCCAAACTATAAAAAAATATTTCAAGTCTCTGGTTTCCTGAGATATTTACTCTTTAAAAGGAAGATCTGAGAGCTGGTGTTAGTCCAAGTTATGGAAGGGAGAACTTGGTTATCAACTTCTATTATCAAGATGTAGAGTATAAAGTCTAGTATATTTGATATTTTATGGAAAGATTTATCATTTTCAAAGATGCCAAGACTTATATTTGAAAAGGTCGTCTAAATATTCAGCATAAGCTCTATTTTCTTCTTGACCTTTGACCAAGATTACTTATTTCTGCAGAGCATTCTGAGTTGTCTTAAATATGGAAACTAGATATAGAATATTATCTGGCATGAATGTTGTCTTGATGCTTTATAAATCCATAAAGCTATTTGTCTCATAAAATGGAGCTGATAAAAGCAGTTGTTAGATATGTAGAGAATTTTATAAACTTACTGCCTTAGAATTCTTGCGTGGAGACCAAATCACAAAGGCATTGCTAAGCAAGAACATAAAGCGAGATAAGAAAGAAAAATTGTCTTAATAGTGTTCTTAAATATGGAAGAACATGGAGAAGGTCATATTTGAAAGACTGATTTTTAGGTAGAGAAAAAATGCTTAGTAACAGAGTTTTTAAAACTGATCAGTGGCAAATACTTATCCATAATTTTTTATCTCCAAATAGAGATTTATGCCCTTAGGACTAAGCTAATAAAAATTTTAAAGGTAAAATCTTTCATTATTGCCACGAAAATTTTAGAAACTCAGAAATATTTTTTTCCTTTATATGAATTTAATTTTCTCATAAATTGCACTTTGATTAATTTTGCAAGGAATAGCATCACATAGATGTTTTACTGAAGTGTTCTTTGTACCAAAAAAAAATTATTTTTTTCTCTATGGTTGAGATATTTTCTAACTTTGTATATGGAGAGAAGATCATTAAAAAAAAAACAAAAAACAACAGTATCCAATGGTGGACTATTTAAAACCATGTCACTTTTGGGAAAAAATATACAAAGGAGTCATCTTTGGATTAAGTGGTTTAAGTTTGGTTCTCTGGTTCCCTTCCTTTCCAACAGATTGTGGAAGTCATGGCTAATATCCTTCAACTGACTTAGTCTTTAAGGACCATTAGCAAATTCCAAAGAAGCTAGCATGCCTGTCCTTATCCTAATAGATTCCTTATTTAACCAGCAGCTGTGGTCCTTTCATCTGTTGGCTCGTCAAAACAGCAAAGTAACAATGTATGCTTATCTTTTGTTCTCCAGGTTATTTTTGCAAATGCTGTTTGAGAGGAAGCCTAAAGTTGTAGAAAGGAAAATGGCCGGAAAGAGCAATTAGGTGACTATGGGTATGTCATTAAATACCTCACTGGTTTCTCTTCATGTGAGGCTTAAAAACCCTGTGTGACTGACCAGGTTAGTGTCAAATTCATATGCGAGCATATATAAGAAGGTGATTTGTTATTTATGTTTTATTTCATAAAGAGGCACTATTACCACAAGATAGTCACTGCTAATAAAACCACAGTCATAATTTAAACCACTTGTTATGAAAAGAAGTGTCATTAGCAGGGACAAAACACTGATTTTAGTTGTGGTATTGGAAACCACAATTGGCAGCCAACTTGTGGTCATCATAGTTGATTGAAAATGCTTAATGTATTTCAAGTTATGGAAAAATGAGTCCTATTTCATTTTGTATGTCCTCTTGAATTTCTTTCAAGGAGAACAATTACATTCTGGATAACATATGACAATTTGGTCAAAATCCTTCTTGTATTACAGGGCTTTTGTGTCCATAGCCTTGTAAGAGATACTGATTGTATCTGAAATTATTTAAGAAAAGTAAACTTGCTTTACTTAATGTGTTGAAAGTAGATAATGTTCTGACATAACAATGAAGTGTTTTGCTGTGTCCCAAGTCACATTTGAGCAATGTTAGCCTCATTATTAGATAAGAACCTCTGGTTGTTTTGTCTGTCTGCACAGATCTCTGTTTTGTCCAGTGCTATGGATGTAACTTAAAACTTTAAACAAGGAGGTTTCTTTTCTATATGCCCCTGAATAGAATGTGGTGCCTGACAAACACTGTTAGGTCATTATTTTGTTGTACCAAAGTTCAAGTGGCTTCAGAAGTCATAGCATTCAAGATTTCGTGGTGTCTGAGTTTGAATACTATGGTTGAGAACTGTATTCAGTAATTGTTTCTGCATACTTTTCAAATAAATATGCATTTTTATCAGTTATTTTGTGTTCCCAAAGCAACCTTATTTCTGTGCGGAAATTGGCTATATGGTGTGTGGGGAATATCAAGTTGAGATATCAAGTATCCATTCAGAAATATTAAACGAGGAGTCATTTGGACTCGGCCAAGTGATTTTTATCCATTTCCCTAATATTTCTTATTTTTTGCTTCAACATCAGGCATTAGAGAGCAATTTTCTAATACTTTTGAATTATAAATTCATTAAAATTAGCAATTAACATGAAGTATTTTATGGTACACAAACAACCCACATATTATACTTCAGTTCTCCACCCCTGACAAAGGTGGTGGTATCTCCCTTCGTCCCACACTGGAAAAAGGGCAGGTGTTCAAAGCCAACTCAAGACCACAAGCATGTCTCTTCCTTTAAAATGTTCATTTGCAAAGGCTGCCTTTTTCCCAGAGTTTTTCTCTCCCCATATGTTACTTAGATAGGCTTTGCCAAGATAATGATGCATTTTTAATTTAAAGATAAACAACTCTGCCACTGCAAGCAAATAAATTCTTGGCACCATCCTCTCAACTTTACTCCCCAGGAGCTGTAATGCTGTTTCACACAGACAGAATCTTTTGGCCCTAGGTTCATCTTAAAGAAGTCAAGATAAGTCATTAGGGGATTTGCTTTCCCTAATGATTTCATATGATTTTTAGATAGTCGTAACATGCCCCACATTGAGGAATAAAGTAGGCATCCTGATATTCACTATCTGCAATGATAGGATTTCTGTTTTCATTGCTGGATGCAAGGTATGTCGTATTATTCCCAGTTCGAGAATTTCATTTCTAACATGGATTGCTATTTTTGGAGAAAGACTAGCTGTAATAAATGTGAGAACTGCTCTTCTGTTAGAATCTCAGTTAGGTAACTTGCATTGTGGTTCAGGATGCCAAGACACCAATCACAATTCAACTAAACTAGAAATGCTTGTGATAGTAATCAGAGTTTTGCAATTATTATAGCTTTGGACCATTTTTGTAACTTTCATTGCCAAATGGGAAAGAAGGAAGGAAGGGAAGGGAAGGGAAGGGAAGGGAAGGGAAGGGAAGGGAAGGGAAGGAGCAACAGCAAGATTACAGCAGAAGACCTTAATCAGTTTGATTGATTTATGTCTTGAGCCTGCTCAGTCACTCTCATAGTGATTTGGAATCGTGGAAGTTAATGTATTGGACTATAAGTGGCCTTGCCTTTCTCCCACTCTGAACAGCCTCCCTGAATTCCAAGAGCAATTCCTTAGAAGACGTTTAGGCAAAGAGGGCAAGCCAAAACAAGACCACTTAACTAATTCGTCTAGAGTTTTCTCTTCACTGTCCCTAACAAAGAAAACAGGCTTTCTCAGCATGTTAAGGAAATGCAGACTGAGGGGATTTGCAATACAGATTCCTAAAAACTTTAGCTTACCATTGCTTGGAGTTCAAAGAAGAACTGAAAGGAAATAAAAAGAATGGTTTATACGATGGAAATATGAAAGAACAAGCTGCTTGGAAATGGGTGGAACTGACACTGGGACTTCTTGTCCATCTTGCAGTCCAGCCCTGCGGCCTCCTTGCTGTTCCACAGCCAGCCCTCAGGCTTGTGCACTTGCCTCCTTCCGATTTCCCCTCAGATGTTAACTTCAAAGAGAGAGGTCATAGCTCAAATGACGGTCTTACTTAAATCACCCATCTATAGTTATATTTTAAATTGTCACCCAATTGAAAATTACAGCCACAACGCTCACCCCTGGAAATGCCCTACCTTTACGTTCTGCTTTATTTTTCTTCACAGTGAATTGAGGAGTTAATTATCTGTCCTTCTTCATTAGCTGCATCTTCATAAAGGAAGAGTGATTTCCTCCCTCCCTTCTTTCCTTCTCTCTTTCTCATACTCTCTTTTGTTTTTTAACTGCTGTAACCCTGGCACCTAGAACAGTGCAAGGCAAAAAGGGAACATTCAGTAAATAGTTGTTGAATGAATCATTGAATAAATTTTACATCTACATGACAAACTGACTCAGGTGGACCATAGGATAACACAGTGCTAGCTTTATTTTTTCCCCTACTTTATGGAAGTAAGCATTATGTACAATAAATAGAATACAATTAAATTGTGCAATTTAATGAATTTTGGCATGGAACATACCCATGAAAACATCACCATTATAAGACAATGAGCAATCTTTCTTTCCTTCCACTCCTGTCCCCAGACACTGATTTGTTCTGCCACTATCAAATTATACAGTATGTCCTTTTTAAAATCAGACTTCTGTCACTGAGCAAAGTGATTCTGATATTTATCCATGTTGTTGTATGCATTAGTAGTTTGTTCCTTTTTATTACCAAGTTATTTTCCATTGTATGGATGTATCATAATGCATGGATGTTGTGGCAGTTTATTATTTATGAATTCCAAAAAGAGATATAGATTATGTTTGTAAACTGGTCTGTTCCTCTGGACATGATACCCTTTGATTGTATCAAAATCAAAAGTTTTACATTTACTTGATTAAATCAAGATTAGGCCTTTGATTTGACCACATCAGTAGGGTGTGACTCAGGGTTGAGTCCCCGGCCCCTCGGTGGGCTGACAGAAACAGACACAAGCACAGAAAAAGGCACAAGAGCTCCATAGACATGGAACAGAG
Source organism: Cabassous unicinctus (assembly GCA_029593785.1). Lineage (NCBI taxonomy): Eukaryota > Metazoa > Chordata > Mammalia > Cingulata > Chlamyphoridae > Cabassous > Cabassous unicinctus. Next base: position 49,620 of record JAQZBX010001545.1, read on the forward strand.
AGAACTTTGCCAGTTTTGATCCTGGAGTCCCGGGGAGTGATAAGCCATTCGCCTGATAATTCACAGCCAAAGAAAATGGAGCCTTAAGAGGAAGAAGGAAGGCGAGACCAGGCAGGGGGCGCCAGCCATCTTGCTTCAACACGTGGCAACAGACTGGGTGAGGAAGCACCTCTTATGATACCTGGAATTGGACTCTTTAGGGCCTTGTAACTTCAAGCTTTTACCCCAAATAAATATTTTTTATAAAAGCCAACAGATTTCTGGTACTTTGCCTCAGCACCCCTTTGGCAGACTAATACAGATGTTTATCTAGTCATCTGTCAACAGACATTTGTTTTCTGTTTTGTTTTAGTTTTTGGCTATTACAAGTAATGGTGCTGTAATGTTCATGTACAAATCTTTATGTGGATGGAAGCTTCTGTTTTTTCATTTGGGAATGAAATGCAGGACCTTATGGCTGGTGATCTTTAACACTTTACAGAAATGGCCTGTTTTCCCAGGTGGTTGTACCACTTTACGTTTCCTCCAGTGGTGCTTAAGTCCAGGTGCTGCACAGCCTCGTGCTCTACCCTCAGTAAAGTCAGTGTTTATTTTAATTTCTCACAAATGTATCCAATTTTTATTATTAGATTCCAAAGACATAGGATTACATTTCAACACACATAATCAGAACAAACATAACATAGGGGAAAAAAGAATGATAGACTGAACATGTTTATTGAAAGTGTGTATAGAGGCAATTAGCATGGAGAATTGCTGTGACATTTATTAATTTTTTAATCATTCTCACAGTGAAAATAAGCAAAAGTTATGAGACAAATAGAAATTTCCCTTATTAAATGCCTTCACAAATACTTTAATGAACAATATGTATATAAATATTTATACATTTTAATGTTGCAAATGAACTGGCTTCTTGCTTACTAGCTAATCAAATCAAGTTTGATACACAGTGTTACTCTGAGTATAATGTATATCAATTGTTTCTTCTTTTTTTAGAGAAGTTGTATGTTTACAGAAAAATCATGCAGAAAATAGAGTTCCCATATACCTCCCCCAACACGTGCACATATATAGGTATGCCTACTATTGGCACTTTACATTTGTGTGGTAAATTTGTTACAATTGATGAAACAATATTAGTATAATTTAGATTACATTAGAGTTCATGCTTTGTGTTGTACAGACCTACATACTTTGTATTCTAGTAGCTGATAAACAACCTGAAATTTCTCCCTTTTAATAACATTCAAATATATAATTCAGTGGTGTTGATTACAGCCACAAGGTTGTGCTACCATCACCACCAGCCATTACCAAAACGTTTCCATCACCCCAAACAGAAACTCTGCACCAATAAAACATTAACTTACTATTCTCTTTTCCCATCCCAGCCCCTGGTAACTTGTATTCTAATTTATGACTATGAATTTGCTTGCTCTAATTATTTCATATCATTGAGATCAAACAATATTTGTCCTTTTGTGTCTGGCTTATTTCATTGGACATGATGTCTTCAAGGTTCACTCATGTTGTCGCATGTATCAGAACTTCATTCCTTTTTATAGCTGAATAACATTCCATTGCATGTATGAACCACATTTTGTTTATCCATTTATCTGTTGATGAATACTTGGGTTGCTTCCATCTTTTGGCAATTGTGGAGAGTGCTGCTATGAACATCAGTGTGCAAATATCTGTTTGAGTCCCTCCTTTCAATTATATGAGGAACTGTCAAATTGTTTTTCATAGAGGCTATACAATTTTACATTCCCACCAATAGAGAACAAGTGTTCCTATTTCTCTACATCCTCTCCAACACTTATTTTCTGTGTTTTTAAGAAAAGTCATACTAGTGGATGTGAAATGGTATGGTATCTCATGATGAGTTTGATTGATGTTCCCCTAATGGCTAATAATGTTGAATATATTTTCATGTGCTTATTGGTCATTTGTCTATCCTCTTTGCAAAAATGCCTGTCTAGCCAAGTCTTTTGCCCATTTTTAAATTGAGTTATTTGCTTTTGTTGAGTTACAGGATTTCTTTATGTATTCTGGATATTAAACCCTTATTGAATATGTGGTTTCCAAATATTTTCTCCCATACAATAAGGTTTCTTTTACTTTTATGTTGAAGTCTTTGGATGCAGAAAAGATTTTTACTTTTGATGAAGTCCCATTTGTCTATTTTTCTTTTGTTGCTTATGCATTTGGTGTAAAGTCTAAGAAAACATCGCCTAACATCCTGAAGATGCTTCCCTATGTTTTCTTCTAAGACTTTTATAGTTTTGGTTTTTATATTTAGGTTTCTGATGGATTTTGAGTTAATTTTTGTGTGTGGTGGGAGGTAGGGATACACCGTCAGTCTTTTGAATATGGATATCCAGTTTCCCCAGCACGACTGTTCTCTCCCCTCTGAGTGTACTTGGCAGCCTTGTCAAAAATCAATTGACCATAGAGTGTGAGGGTTTATTTCTGAACTTCCAGTTAGATTCCATTGGTCTATATGTCTGTCCTCATGCCAGTACCATGCTGTTATGATTACTGTAGCTTTGTAAAAGTTTTAAATTGGGAAGCGTGGGTTCTCCAACTTTATTTTTTTTTTCAAGATATTTCTGGCTATTCAGGGCCTGTAACTCTTCAATATACATTTTGATGATTGGCTTTTCAATTCCTGCACAGGAGGCTGTTGTAATTTTGATGGAGATTGCTTTGAATCTGTAAATTGCTTCTTGAGATAAGACTAGACATCTTAATAATATTAGTCTTCCAATCCATGAACACAGACCATCCTTCCATTTATTTAGGTTGCCTTTGATTTCTTTGAGCAATATTTAGTAATTTTCCATGTATAAGTCTTTTACATCCCTGATTAAATTTACTTCTGGTTATTTGATTATTTTCATCACTATTGTAAATGGAATTTTTTTCTCTTGATTTCATCTTCAAATTGTTCATTAGTAGTGCATAGAAATACACTGAATTATGTATGTTGATCTTGTACCCCACCACTTTGATGAATTTATTAGCTCGACTAGCTTTGTTGTGGAGTTCTCAAAATTTTCTATATATAGGATTTTTGTGATCTGCAAATAGGGAAAGATTTACTTCTTCCTTTCCAATTTGTATGCTTTTATTTCTTTTTCTTACCTAATTGCTTTGGCTAGAACTGCCAGTTCAATGTTGACTAATAGTGGAGTTAGAGGGCATCCTTGTCTTCATCCTGATCTTAGAGGGTAAGTTTCAGTCTTTCACCATTGAGTATAATGCTAGCTATTGGTTTTTCATATATGCTCTTTACCATTTTGAGTAAGTTTCCTTCTGTTCCTAATTTTCTAAGTGTTATCAAGAAGGGGTGCTGGATTTTGTCAAATGCCTTTTCAGTGTCAATTGAAATGATCATGTATGCTTTTCCCCCTTTGTTCTATCAAGGAGGTATATCACATTAATTGGTTTTCTCAAGTTGGACCATCCTTGCATACCTGGAGTAAATCCCACTTGATCATGGTATACAATTCTTTTCATGTGCTGTTGAACCAGGTTTTCTAGTATTTTGTTGAGGATATTTGCATCTATATTCAAAAAGGATATTTGCTTGTAATTTTATTTTCTCGCAGTATATTGCTAATATCATAGAATGTGTAAGGAGTGTTCCTACCTCTTCAAATTTTTGGAAGAAGTGTGTATTTATCATTCATTTATCTTTTTTTTTTTTTTTTTGGTGAAGTTAATGTCCAACCATTTCACCCCTTTTTAAAATTGAATTGTTTTCTTCTCATTACCTTTTAAGAGTTCTTTAGATCTTATGGATAAAAATCCTATATAAGTTGGGAATATTTTCTCCCATTCTCTGACATGCCATTTTGTTTGTTTAAGGGTGCCTTTCAAGAGTGAACATTTTAAATTTTAATAAAATCCAATTATCTTTTGTTGTTATTCTCATTTTATGGTTTGGCCTCCTTTTGTACTATTTAAGAATCTTTACTTACTCTAATTTTGCAAAGACAATCCACTGTTTCCTCCTAGAGATTTTGTAATTTCAGGTTTACATTGAGGTATAGTGCACATTTCAGGTTGTGTACAGTATGAAGGATTGATGCTTTTTTTTCCATACAGATTGCCAATATGTCCAGCCTCATTGAGAACATTTTCCTTTCCCTATTGAACTGCCTTGGCACCTTTGTAACAATGAATTAACCACATATCAATGGGTCTATTTATGGGCTCTCTTTTCTGTCCATTGATACAATTGTCTATCCTTTTGTCAGTAGCAAACTGCTCGTATACTGAGTTTGGGAATCTCAGCTAAGTTCTTTAAATCTTAGCTGTGTTGCTTTGTCTGTCCTGCATTTACGTGTGATTCAGGGCTTGACGGGAGCCTTGTGTAATGTTCCTTTACAGACTATCCCCTCTGGAATCCCCTACACTCTCCAGGCTTCTTTCGCTGTGCCCCCACTCCAGTCTGCCCTGAGACAATGCATTTAACCAAAGGCAGAACTTTGCTGATTTAAACTTTAATCCTGATGTAAAGATTGCCACATTACAAATGCAAAGGGAAAGGAAATAAGGACAACTTGGAATGTAAGTTGGATGTTTTAAAAAAAAAACCAAACACCTAGATTTCTGTAATAAGGAATAAAATTGTGTTCAACATCTTGAGAGAGTGATGTCTAGAAATCTGGGATAAAAATCCATGCCACACATCTCTGATGTCTCAGGGCAACTAAATCTAATGAACACATCACAGACCCATTTAATTCAAACCGCACCAGCACATATCTACAAATTACCTGCAATCTAAGTGAAAAGAATACTAGATTCAGGATTAAAACTTAGCCTTTACTAAGTAAGCTAACTTCTCTAAAGCTGATTCATTTGTAAAATGGGAGTAATACTTACTCCACCCAAGATAATATGAAATCTATAGAAATATCCAGTGTCCTTTTCCTAGAATTTAGAATACAATAATATTCAATCAAATGTGATGCTTCCTTTCATTTGACAGTTCTTCATCTTTTCAGTTGTACTATGAATGGAATTTAGCTCTTTTTTTTTAAGTTGCATATGTGGAGAGTACAGTAGGTTCTTTCTCTGAAATGATTCCTCAGCTAAAATTTTTATTGTGGATTAGAATTAACCCTCTGTGCAACTATACAGCTGACAGTGGAAAAAGGAAATATTGACATGAGAGCAGACTCCAACGGACTCAGTAAGATGAAGTATCTAAGCCAGGGGTGTTTTGTTTTAGGGAATGAAAGAAGGAAACAATTTATGTTAAGCACCTAGTTCTAGAAAACCTTCTAGTTTTCCATAATTCTACCACATCTTTACTTAAATAATAATAAAGCAATTAAATATTACAATTTAAATATATGTTGCATCCTAATATCATGCATCAAAAATGAAAGGAAGGAAAGATTACAATAATTATGAAATTAGTTGGGATTTTTTTCCATTTTGAGTGGGTTGATAGAGAAATAAAGCAAGGCGACAAAGGTGTTGTTTTGGGGTCTTTGTGTTCTGTTTTGGGGTCTTTGTGTTCTGTTTTGGGGCTTCCAAGCAAGAGATTTTAAAGAAAAATAAGATTACATAAGTTGTTTGTAATTGGTGGATATTTGGAGTGTTCCAAATGCCCTTCAAGTTAGAAAGTTTACTGATTTATCTTGTGGTTTATGATGTCCAGATGTGTACAGGGTTTTGGGTACTGCTGATAGCTATGTATATTTTGGCAGTTTGTGATATCTGGCAGAGTCGTGAAGAGTAGTTTCCTGAATGGCCTAACCTTAACCTAACCTCCCGCATGGCCTCCTGAGTCCATTTTAAATCTCTTAACCATAGTAACTCTGTTTTGTTTCCTTTTCACAGGCAGAATAGGGGTCACTACTATGATACTGATAAGGATTCTATATTTATGGAGAGGTCAGAGGCCATGTAAGGATTTTCAAAGCAGAAAAATAAGCAAGATTTTGGGAAGTATGTGTGGGTTCCTCTTAATTTGATGTTGTTTTTTTTTTCAAATTTAGAATAAAAACCAAATGGGTTTCTTTTTGCTGTTACTTTGCTGTTAATTAGGAGAAAACTTCAGGGAAATACTTAAATATTTGTTCGCTGATGAAAATAATCCATATATTATTGATTTTTTGTCATGAACAATCATAAAAACGACTTCATCTGTGCACAATTTTAATGTGAAAAGATAAAAAAATTCACACATTCTAACACCAATTTTCTTTATTGTGAGGCAAATTATAAGCAATTATTCAAAAGAGTCTGAATATTTCTTCATGATAATTTATAACAATATATGTCATCAAAGTAGAACTAAGTTTCATTTCATTTCCCCATCTTCCTGCACTAACGCCAAGGTTCCACCTCAGACCTTCCCATACAATATACGGAGCAGTCTAAATACAATCATTTATACATCAATTGCACTAGATTTTCTGTTCCCATGTTTCCTATGTGGTGCCATGCTACTTTTAGACTAATAGATTTCATTCCCCATTGTAATCTTTTGTCATTCAGAAATGTTTAACAGATAAAAGCTGAAACAATAAGGATATAGGAAATAACCCATAGATGACAAATAATAATGCCAATATACAGAAAATTTTATATTTGAAGAGTTCAGATCTTTTTAGGCTTCTGAAACTGCTTACGGTTATTCTCTGGAATTCCGTAGGTGAACCTATAGCTTTCATGAGTAGATCCTATTTGTATTAGATCCAACTGCACTTCCATGTTCAAAAATGAGTATAATGAAATGAAAACTCAAATCCAACAGTGCTTTCCATTTTGATTTTAGAATACACTTATCTAAGAAAAAGCATCAGGTCAGTTAGATCGATACATTCTAAAAATTCGTATTCATTAAAATGCTGCACGATGACTGAGCTATAACAGGGATCTAAGTTTTTGCAAAGTGAAAGGTGATTTCTCCTAACACATTGTAAATGCTTGAAGCAGAATTCATGATCCCAGATTCCCTACAAATATGCCAGAAAATTTATTACAAGTCTTCAGTGTGCCATAAAGTCAGGAATAATATATATGAAATAAGCAGGTTTTTAGCAGGGCAGTTTGTCTGAACTAAGCCCCTTAGGAGGACTGTACAACACCTAATTTCAGCAAAATATTTAGTTTATCCATAAATGTTGTTTCTGACCTGTTTTCCAAAGGATAACGAAGGGAGCCATTAAGAAAACTGTGTTATTGTTAAAGGAGCAAACAGGGAGGCATTTGTAAAGCTGGATAATGCCTCAGACCATCAAGTGAAAAGGTAGAACGAATATTAGCATCCAGGTTAAAAGGTGCACATCCATACTTAGCAGGTGGGCAGGTTACTTAGCCACCCCTAGAATCCACCTGTGTAAATGGAGATACTATTACCTGCTTCCCATGATTTATGGGAGGATTAAAGGACTTAATACAGGTAAAATTCTTACAATTGTTCCTGGCATAGGGTAAGTGTACCCTAAATGCTATTATTAAGAAACTACACCTTAGAAACTGGCAAAGAAAAAAAAATATTTACAAAGACAGCTTGAAGCATGGAACGCACACATATTGATAATTATGTAACAACTTTAAGGATTACAGTACTTGGATGGATTTATAAATATATTACTTCACCCCAAATGTACACACCTTTAAGTATTTTATAGGTAATACTGATACTCCATATTCCACATCGAAAGGCTTGAAGTATCTTTCCTGAGAAAATGTTTAGACTTCTGCATCAGAGAGGATGAGCAAAGCTAAATGCATAAGGTCTCTCATTATTCATTTCACTGAATTGTGTTCTGCTTTCCTGAGTGTCAGTATGTTTGTATTTCTACAAGTTGGAGTTTGATGTGACTCATACCAATCACAAGCCCCACCTGTAATTAAGGCATGTATCTAAATGTAAGCACACTTTCACAAAAGCACCAGACACAAGATTTCCGTTTATGAATTCGGATTCTTCCTGCTGTAGATATCAACTACTCTCCCTTTAAGCCAATAATATGCCCATTTTTATGGCGATATGAGCTAAAAGCATTATGATCCATTCTTCCCCCCCAAATATTTTATTTAGATGATATGAACGATTTGCATGAAGAAAGTTAGCCAGAAACACAGTATACACCATATGCACCCTGTGGGTTTAAGTATGGATTGCCTCTAGCAGTTCTTAACAAGTTTCAATCCCCTCACAACTGAAGATCAGTGGCTTCCTAAGGTGTGGTGAGTCACCCATGATTCTCAACGTTGAAGGGTAGTATGGGATGGGGAATGAGCTAAAAAGAATCTATTCCTTCTCCTGCCCATAATTCAGTAGAGAATAACTTTCCCACTAATAATGGGTTAGGAAATGTGCTTATGTCAGAATGTTAATTCTTATTATCCAAAGGCCAATTAAAAATATATATTGTTTACTAAAACACACATACACTCTTACTTCTATTTACATTTATAAAAACCACTATCAAAAAGTCAAAGTTGACACCCTTCAACCTGTCCCTTCAGAAAAAAATCTGAAAACAAGATTCAGATTTTTTTTTTTTTAAGTTTAAAAGTAGAATCCATCATGGGAAAGCAGTTGGTTTCTTGAAGAGTTCCTTCCTCAAATATATATTTGTTTGGTTTTTATGGAATGTCATCTTGCAAGACAATTGATGTATCAGGATAAATTGCATTTAAATACTGGCATTGTGCCATTTTAACATGCAAGTTCAGACTGTATTTCAAGGAGTAAATAAGACCCACATAATGATCATTTTCAATTAGATCTTCATCCAGGCAGTTCACTTCCGTAGTCTAATCAACATCAGATAGGGGGAAGTGCCTTCAGTTTTCCATTCACTGTAGGAAAGGGCACACAATTACTAAAACCAAGCAACAGCACATTAAACTTTGGTTATATAATTGCTGCATCTCCACCGTTAACCATTTCCACTGTCATCATTCTACCAAGTCTGAACTAATTACTTTGATCTAAGGGATTGCAGTTAACTGCCTGATTCTTAGCAATTTCCCAAGAGATCCGTGTAGAATCACATCATGGAAACATTTAGCTTGTGCAAATTCAACTAGTTGTAATAGACAAGAGTAAGGAAGAGGGAAGGGAAAGGAGACAGGGCTAGAGCCTGTGTGTGCCATTCTACTTGGTGAAGGTATGTACCAAAGTATGTTAGAGATGGGAAACACAAATCCACTGTTCCCTCAGGGTATTTTAGTTCTCTGGATTTCTCCTAGCCTGAACTTCTCTTCTTACTGAGTGTGATTCTAGTGTTTAAAACTATGAGTCTGTGTGTGTTTACATGCACACTCATATATATATATGCACATGTGTGTGTAATTTTTAAAAAAACAACATGGTCCCTAATTTCAAGCAATCACTTCTGGTGTTCAACTCAAGAAACGTCTCTGTCCCAATGCTGAAGGGAGAAAAATACAGGTTTGTGTGTGTTTACTGAGACATAGCTTAAAACTATATTTTGGGGGTGATTTAAGAGATTTTCCCAGTTTAATTTTTAAGTGTACATTTTTTGCCTTAATAGCTGCTTTTATCCTCTAATTCCTTCCAAGAGTTATAAATCCATTGTATATTTGTTGAGTCCAGACTTTTACCAAACCGTACTACCTATGGTGGTTTGGAGCTATGTTCCCCCAAAAAACATGTTCTTAAACTTAATTCATTCCTGTTGGTGTGAACCCATTTTAAGTAGTAACTTTTGATGAGGTTACTTCATCAAAGCAGATGAACTTCAGTTAAGATATGGTCCAACTCAATTGGACTGGGTCTTAATCTTATTACTGGAGACCTTTATAAGCAGAATGAAATTCAGACAGAGAGAGAAAGCCACAGAGGGAGCAGCCAGAAGCTGAAAATCAACAGAATCTAGAAGAGAAGAGAAGGCCAGGAAAGGCCGTCTTGTGCTTTGCCATGTGACAGAGGAGCCCAGGACCAAGGATCGTGGGCAGAATGCCAGTCTTTGAGAAGAAAGCATTGCCTTGATGAGGCCTTGATTTGGACATGATTTGGATTTCTCCTAGCCTCAAAACCGAGCCAATACATTTCTATTGTTTAAGCCAACCCATTGCAGGGTATTTGCTTGGGCAGCCAAGGAAAACAAATCACTACCACTCACATTTTCAAAGCTGCCAGTTAGCCATATTATAGTTTACAAATGTGAAAACTATCTTTCTATCAGTAGCCCTGGAATTTCTATCAAAACTCATAAAACAATGGAGATATTCAGTTGTTTCCCAATTTGAATTAGTAGATTTCTCCCATTGACCTTTCCCAAGTCATAGGGAGAAAAACGTCTTTAAACCCAGTAGACCTCTAACTAGCAATTAACTGCAGCTAAAAAATTGGCCATAGAAGTCATTTTTCCCCCATACATCTCTGTACAAGCCAGAGTCTCAGCATTTAATACTAGAGCAGTTACAGTATGGAGTAAAAACTAGTCGCTCCCTCCTCTAGTTCACTCAGGCCCCATTCCCTCCAGGGTTAAGGCAGCTGAGGCTGGCCATGAGGTTCCATGCCCCAAAGGGGAAGAGATTCTTGGATGTAAGGGAGCAAAATATTGACCAACCTCCCTTCCTTTGGAAAGTCATCCTTTCCCTCTTATTCCACACCCTTCTCTTCCCCAACTGAATTTCCCTGCTTCTGAAATGTGGGCATTTCACTTTCTCCTTGGACACCACTAGGGCTTAATTTCTTTTCTTTTATAGAAATTGTAAGGCTAGTGGCCAAAATGATGATAACTCGGCAGCTGGAGGCCCAAAGATTTCGGAAATCTTGATTCATAATGGTTTCATCTCGAGTGTCTAATTACATATATCATTAGCAAAGCGAAGCACTGTTGCAGGGAGTTTCAGAGAGGGAGTGAATCTGTCTGAATTCCTAGACTGATGCTAATCATAGTGGGCCTGATTCTGTACCTCAGGCACTGGGCCAAAGAGTTTCAGAAAATGGGATTCTGCCCTAGAGGGCTAGACTGGGAAATTCAAAAGCTGCTAGAACATGAAGTTTTTAATCACTTTAAAAAGGATACATGTAATTACAGAATATGTTTTCTTTTAAGTGATAATTTCAGAGTATTATGAAAATGAAATTTGAGCCCAGAAGTCTTTTTTACAACTTGCATTGCAGATTCTGCCAAAAACAAAAAATGCGTTAGATCATTTCAACCGTCTTTTTGAAGGCTTTGGTGGGTCATTATCATTGCTTGAATTCATTCATTATTAGGTAGCTATTGAAGAGAGTTTTGTTTAGCAATGCAGAAAGCACACAGAAATACAGGGAACTATTCCTGCCCTCATGACATTCACAATCTATTTGATTTGAGAGATACAGATATGGAAATTAAAATAAATGCAAATGATTTAAGATAAAAATGTCTATCCATTGCATAGAAAATAGAAGAGCAAGAACAATAGAGAAGATGACCTGTAATGTTTGGAGAATGCTCAAGTTGATATCAGATTTGACTTAAGGCAAAGAAGAGGGAAAAAGGTATATACTAGGCTTGGCAGATACAATGGTAAACAAGATTTACACAGTTCCTATTCTCACAGAGTTTCTTCCCGGTTGTGGGAGACAGACAGCAAACAAATGACTACATAAGTAATTATTTAATCACAATTATGATAAGTGTTAGAGAAGACCAAGAGTTTTCAGAGTGTATAACTGAGGACTCCAATATACTCTTAGGTGCAGAGAGGGCTACTCAAGGACATGAAACTTAGAAGCTGAGACATGAAGGATGAGTTGGGGTGACCCAGGTTGGGGTGGGTCAGGGTGAGGAGAAATTCAAAAGCTTTTAGAACATGAAGTTCATAACCTGTAGTTATGAGATCCCTAGGAGCTTGGCGCCATCCAGCAATAGAAAGACAGGGTCTCAGAAGGAAATAAAGAGCAAAGTCAAGTAGGCTACTAGTAACTTAGGGCTAATCACTACACTTGGACAATACAAACGTAAACAGATTAGACTCTTTCTCAAGTGGTGTGATTTTCAAATACTCAGTAGAGGTTATGAGGCATATATGAGGGTGTGCAGAAGGAAAGCCCTTACCTTGTAGAGACTGCTTTAGATACCTTTGTACTCTGACTTTCTGACCAAATTGCCACCTTCATTTTTAGTTCTTTATTCTAAAATTGGGAAAAAAAAAAATGTGCAGGGATCAGATGGAGCGTTAGCCACGTGTTCAATGGTTCTCTTTAACCCATCACCTGCAACACTCCTTAGCAGTCAGTTTGTTGTAGCAGTCATTCTATTAGAACACAATAAAGAGCCAGCTAAGAGTCACTAAATATTAACTGTGAAGATACAAATATACTCTGCAAAATGCATAATTGACCAAAAGATTAACATATAGTGTTCTGATTTAGCCTCTAAAATGCAACAGCTGAGCTGTCTGTTTGGTTTTATAGCTTCTTTTATACAGACAGAAGCAAAGAGCTTTATCAAAGACACCCACAATATTGATTACACATTTGTCTTTCTTGCACAAACTCTTGATTAGAAACCCCATGAAGATAGAAACCATCTGTTCTTTACTATACAGTTCATAAGACCTTTAGCCTCAACTCTGTCATTAAAGCTTTAGCTTCTTTAGCTCTCTACCAGGAGTAAATAATATGCCTCTTACCTATCTTGTGCAAGCTGTTGGAAGGAACAAATAAAATATCATAGACTCATAATATTTTAGATCTGGAAGCAAACTTATCACTCTGGGAGATAACACAATCACTAATAATATGAAGGATAAGTATATGAGTTCTCAGGTATGAATCAAGACACATCTACTTACTAGCTGTTTGACCTCCTTTAGGTTACTTAATCTCTGTGCCTAAATCTCTTCATCTGAATAATAAATCTCTAATAATAGTTCCTTCTTTACAGGTTTTGAAATGAGATAAAAATATGTAAAGCACTCAGCTCAGTGCCAGGCACAGATTTCAAGACTAAAAGAGTTGCTTATGATTTTGCTCATCCAAGAGCCATTTTTATAACCAAAAACACTGAGGTCCCAAGAGGTTAAATGTCCAACATCTTGTTCATAGTAGAGCCCAGAGTAAGTCACAGGCCCTCTGAGCCCAGAGCCGGTGCTTTCTCTACAACACTACCAGTCTAAGCAATTTCAATTGACACACCTAAACGAGGCTTACAACAGTAAATGATCATTGCCCAGCACTGAGTTCCCAATTGGCTGCATAGCTGAAACCCAAGCCCATGATCTTTAAAGGCTATACCCATCTTGGTGGTTTGAAGCTGTAAGTGCCCCAGAAAAACATGTTCTTAAATTTAATCCATTCCTGTGGGTGTGAACCCATTGTAAGTAGAACCTTCTGATTAGACTACTTCAGTTAAGGTGTGGCCCACCTCAATCAAAATGGGTCTTAATCCTATTACTGGAGTCCTTTATAGAGAATGAAATGCAGACACAGGGAGAGAAAGCTATGGAAGCAAGAAGCTGAAATCAATGAAACCCAGAAGGGAGAGAACAGGAGAAGTGCCATATGCCTTGCCATGTGACAGAGGAGCCCAGGATAGTCAGCAGCCAGTCTTCAGGAAGAAATTGCCTTGATCATGCCCTGATTTGGACGTTTTCGCAGCCTCAAAACTGTGAGTGAATAAATTCCCATTGTTTAACACAACCCAGTCATTTCATGGTATTTACTTTGAGCAGCCTAGGAAACTAAAACACCAACCTAAAAGGGCTGGGAACTGAAAGGTTGCAGGGAAGGAGAATTACTGGTGATATGGGCAGTTTAAAAAACAAAAAAATCAGCAATGCACTAGCTACATTCCCTTTCAGTAAACCAAGGACTTAAAGAGTCATATCATTTAAAGTTTAAAAGACATTTCCTAAGATTCCACCTGCTGGTTTGAAATAAACTAACACCAATGCACACTTTTGGGAAATAAACATTAGAAATTTGATAGAAAGTGAGTTACTAATTATGGAATGGCTGGCAACTATCAAGACTTTTACCAGGTGCTTTACATTCTTTCCTTTTACAGCAGCTCAGCTCTGTAGCTCTGTGAAGTTGGTTTTATTGTTATGCACATTAAAGAAATAAGGCAGATAAATTCACTAGGTAACTTGCCTCTCATAACCCTCAGTAGTATATGCATGGGACACAAATGCGCAGGTCTTATGTAGATCTGTCTGATTCCAAAATCCAAGCTCTTTTCCCTGTAAGATGTTATTTTTCTTTGTGTCCAGAGAAAGTAATCCAGCCTCCTCATATTATACTAAGAAACCGTGAGCACCCAGGAGATACAGAGACTTAGTGATTTCTAAAGGGATCCCAGGTATGAAAAATATAAAACTGAAGAAAATAAATGGTCAGGAAATTAATCTACAATCAGTCTACCCCAACCATCCAGCCACACACACACACACACACACACACACACACACACAATTGTTTAGTCCTGCCATGTACATGACACTGAGCCAGGGACGGTGGGAATGCAATGAAGGACAAGAAAGCATGGAAACTTCTCTTTCACCCTACAGGAGGCACAGTATGATTGAGGTGATGAAACAAACATATGAATATAAAAAATAAAGTGGTAATTCAAGGGGTGCTGTAAGGCAGCAGGTAATTAATTACTAATAAAGATATAAACAGAAATCAGTGTGACTGGAATAATTTAGAACATTTTCATAGAGAGGACTTAAGATTACACCTTGAAGACAAGGTGAACTGAACTAGGTGGAAAACAAGGGAAAACACAGACTAAGGCAGTGGTTCCTAAAGTGTTATCTGGGACCAGCTGCATCAGCTTCACCTAGGAACTTTCGAGAAATGCAAATTCTTAGGCGCCAGCCCAGAACTGCTGAGTCAGCAACTCTGGGGATAGGCCGAGAAATATGGGCTTTACCAAGCCCTCCAAGCCCTTTACCAGGTGATTCTGATTTTTGAGACACATTAGACTAAGGTAGTGGTTTTCAGTCTTGGTTGTACATTGGAATTACCTGGGGAGCCTTAAAATCTACCTTCGCTGCCAGAGATTGCTTTAATTGATCTAGGATGCAGTCTGGGCATCACGTGCTTTCAAAACTCCACAGATGATTCTAATTGCAGCCAAAAGGAAATCCACTGGAGTAAGGAAAGCAGAATCAAAATATGGCTTTTGTCCTTTCTTAGCCCCCAGCATCTATATTGAATAATAAGTAAAAGATGGAGCCAATATCTTCAGACACCTTAATCATTTCACTGTGATATTTCAAGAGTTAACTTAAGCACTTAAGTCTCACCCAAGAAATGCATCTCAGATTTGGTAAACTGATAATAATATCCCTCGTATAATGGAGCTGAACCTAGAATACACTCCAAATACATGCAGACATATCCCGGGCCAAGTACATAGCTTGGAGAAAAACTCCACTCTCTTCAGTACTTTTAAGTTACAAAGCAATTTGAAGCCAAACATTAATGACAACGAATATTGGAATAAAAATATCCTGATCTGGACAATTACCTAAAAGCTGTTTGGATGGTTTTCCAAAGGTACTCCTAGTTCCTCAAGTTGTCAAGTACCAAACATTATGAAAGCATAAGGGTAATCAGATTAAATTGTCTTTATTTTAACTTATTTCTACTTCCATGCAGACTTAAATTCAGCTACCATATTTAGGTAGGTGTTCTTGATTCATGAGCTTTTGTAATTTTCCTCTAACGAGGTGACCCATATGCATGAGTTTTGTTAAATCATTATTTAATAAAACTACAAATCACTGGCCAGAATATGTTTCCCATCATGACTCCATCCAAGGATAGTTTATGACAAAGTAGTCCCAAAGAACCTAATTTTTGCATGTATAATCTTCTACCAACTCACCCTCAGAATGAAATTAAATTTTAAGGATGATTGTGATTATATCAAGTAGAATAACTTCCAAAGTTTAGAAAACAGAGTGATTTCTGATGATTCATTTCCATACGATCAGGTCATTAGTGAAGAGGATAGAAATGCATGAAATATGGGATGAATGTCAGAAGCTGTAAATTAAGATGATGAACGATATGCAAAAGAACAAAGAAAAGTAAATAAGTTTGGTTGAGTTGAGCAGAAATTTTCTGATGATCTTTAAAGAGGTTTAAAAACCTTGAAGCTTAGAAAAAAAGGATAGATATCCCTCCAAGTTTATCCCCCATGTGGAGAGGGAAATAATCTGCTAGGATAGAAAGAACAACATGGGAATAGAGAATTTTTTTCATGACTTGATAAACTCCTAGAGCAAAATAGAAAACTTTTAACATAGTAAATGTGGCAATGCCTAAAAGAAATAGAAATGATCATGAAAAATTTTCATAACTATTAATTTCCAAATATATCTATACATACACTTGAATCACCCAGAAGTAGATACTGTGGGGGGATGGGGAGCATGTGTTTGAAGTCAAGCAGACTGAAAAGCAGGCTCTGCCACTTGTCAGCTGAGTGCTGTTGAACCACTTTAACTTCTCTGAATCTCCGTTTTCTCAATAAATGATAACTTTCTGCCAGAGAATTTTTGAGGATTAAACAAAATGAAGTATGCAACATGTCTAAAAAGATGCATGTTTTTAGTATGGATAAGAAAAGTACACTATACTGTTTAAAAAGATGTCTGTTGAAAAGGCTTGTTCAAGCTATCGTGACCATTTTTCATAACCTGGATCAATCCACCTAGTTATTTAATGAATTCCAAAATGGGTAGTGATCTTACATTTGCACTGCAGATAGTACATTCCTGCATATATCTTCCCAGTTATAAGAGTTTCATAATCAAGCATTCATCAGGGACAGACTAGAAATAGCATTGCTACAGGTCAAGTACTCACTATATTCTAGAACCTGGTCAAATAGCACCAGCTCCAAGATGTCCTTCCCTTGCACTCCCTGATCCCCAACATGCTGTAACTTTTTAAAACCCAAGTGGATATTGTAGCATTCACTGCTGTAAAGAGAAAGATTTATGTACTGAAGATAATAAATCTTGAGAACATAAAACTGCATTTTCTGCTGTACAGAGCTGTGAGGATCATCTTTATCAAACAAGCAGTCCCATATAACTTAAAAAGGGTAAGAATCTAAGGAAAGAGTGAGGTTTGATGAGTTCTCACTTTCACACAGCCAACAGGCAGGAAGTCAGAGTGCTGCGGGAGGGATACAGTAGAAAAGGTGACTCCAGGCAGTTAGATGGAGAGTGAAAGAGTGGCATGGAGCAAGCACTCCCACCCCTGGGGGCACAGCTCCATGCTTTTCCTGTGGGGGCAGGAGCACCACCAGCCTAGGACTACAGCTGGACGTGAGAAAGGGGGTCCTGATGGAAGGGGAACGAGTGGAAGACAGAAAAGCGTTTCTTGACGTAGTAAATCATAACGTATTATGCTAAGTTTTAAACTCTGAAAAGCAAGAGAAACTCTACAGGCTTCTTGAAGGCTGAGTGGTACTTTAAAGCCACGATGGCTATGAATGAAGAAAGGGACGGTGAGAGGGCGCCTCAGGCCAGGAAAGGAGCACGAGCAGGGGCAAAGGCGGGAGGGCAAAGGGCCGGCTACCCAGCTCGAGCTGAATTTACACCAGAGGGGCTTTGACCCTCTGTGGTGGTTTGAAGCTGTAGGTATGTGTGTATGTACCCCAGAAAAACATGTTCTTAAACAATCCATTCCTGGGGATGTGAACTCATTGTCAGTAGGACCTTTTGATGAGGTTACCTTAGTTAAGGTGTGGCCCATCTGAATCCGGATGGGTTTTAATCCTGTTAGTGAAAGTTCTTTATCCGCAAAGTTCAGGCAGCCAGAAAGCAAGCCAGAAGCTGAACAGCAACAGAACTCAGAAAAGAAGGGAGAGACCAGGAGACGCTACCATGTGCCTTGCCATGTGACAAGCTAGGGACCAAGGATCGCTGGCAGCCAGCCCCAGAACGCCGCAGTCGCTGGGGAGAAAGCATTGTCATGATGACTCCTTGATTTGGACTTTCTTTTAGCCTCAAAACCATGAGCAAATCAATTCTCATTGTTTAAGCTGAACCACTGCATGGTATTGGCTTGAGCAGCCAAGGAAACTAAAACACCAAATTTCTAATTGAAGTCTATATGGAGAGTGGGTATCTTGTTTCCTCAAAGATCATTCTGGGAAATCTGGATAAATGTTACTATATAGTTTTAGTAATTATCCTCCAAAACCTATAATTTCTTATGCATAGCAAACACATAAACAAACACAAATAATCACAAAAACACACACATACTCACATGTAGACACCCTCACATGTAGACACACACACAACACATCAAAATTATATACACACTCAAAAAGGCACACTCATATACATGAGACACCCACGATCACAGAGACACACTCACACACAGACATACACAGGCACACACACACTCACAAAAGGCACATTCGTATGCACTCACACAAACAATACATCCCTGCCCCCTGAACACACTCACACAGCAATGTACGACAGCCCTCCTCCTTACCTGGGCTTCGAGTATGTTAACTTTTTCTTTCAGATTTTCAATTCTTTTATCTTGCTCTTTTACGTTATTTTTTAATCCTTCCATCTAAGAATTAGGAAACACAATTGAAACAATCTTGTCAGGCAACAGGGAAGAGTTATTGAATCATAAATTGTACATGTTTCTTAGTTAAGATGATTTCATAAAATAAAAAAAATGAAATCCCAAAGCATTAGCAGACTCAGCAGGTTACCAAAAAAAAGCTGGCCAAATTGGTGACTGGGGACAAGAGCACTCAGGCAATGCTGTGACATATTTTACCCTTAGATAACTGATGAAACCCAGTTCAGCAGGAGTGCAGCCGTGGAAAGCAGCATTTGCTAGCCTTCCACATCTTGGCAATGTAGTGTTTTCATCCTGCAGGTCCAGCTGCTGGTGACAGGATGCAAGGCTACTGCCTGGCAGGGGGAGGCTCCCTGAAGCAATCTCAGCCACCAGCAGCCTAACAATGACAGCCTGCTTGGTTCTGGAAGAAAAGCATCTGCCAGGAGGCAACGTGGAAGTGGGAGGAGGCGTGGTGAGGTGAGGTGCAGAATGATGCACAAGGTCTGGGCACCCATAAATTCAAAGGATGGCTCTGCCTCTAACCAACCAGCGTTGTCACTTAAAAGCTCCGGGCCTCGGTTTTCTCATCTGTAAAATGAGTGTGGGATGGCACCAAGGTCCCTCCTGGCTTTCAAATGCGACAACTCAATTATTTGGCCCTTCCATGAGGTCATAGCCAAGAAAGCACAGATGATGCATTTATGTCAGAAAGGCACTGGAGTTATTTTGGAGGACTCCTTTTGGAAAGAAATATTAGGTTGTCAAAAAAAATTGAATGGAGATCTGATTTTCGATCAAAGCAGACTCCCCAAACCAGATAAATACGTGTGCTGCAGTAGATCTTAAGTTCTCATATAGTCCACCAGCCAGCTGGCTGTTACCCTTCTCTTTCACCTGCCAGGATGTCCCCAGGGAATAAGGCCATGCTACTTAAGAAAGGGCTAAACCCCCTGATCTACAAGATCTCCTAAAGAGCAGTATGCATGACCTGGCTCAGAACACTTCACAAAAGCCCTGGAACATCTGGGGAGCACTTAAACACAATTTCCTCAACTATATTCATTGACAGCCTTACACGGGTGAGCACACAGACAGGAGAGCTCATTGAAAACAGAGCCATGTTCACGAAAAACAAAAAGGATCTGTTAGTGGGGAGAAAAATCTCATTATGTCTAAAGTCCAGAGAAGACATTTGTATTTGGTTTTCTCATACACCAGAGAAATGCACTTGATTGATCTGACCTCCTGGATGACACAACGCAGGTTCTGATGTTGGGAGTGAATCACAAACTGCAGATGAGAGATCTGTTCCTGGAGAGTGGAAATCTCCACTTGAAGATCTTGGCAACTGGGGATGTGAAGGGGAGACAAAAAAAAAAAGGGATTTACTAATGAGTAATCCGGTTCTATCTCCCTGCTAGTGCTGCCAGGCTCTCCCCATGCACTAGACTGCTACTGGGGTGAGGCAGGTAAGACGCCCAGGCTCTGCGTGTGTACCTCAAAAGATAACTGAAGAGAAACAGCTATGAAGCAGCCTCTGATTGGCTCAGACCAGAACCTGAATGAGAATATCCATTCATGTCAAGAGCTCCTTTCTGGCCACCATGACTCCCTCCAGTAGGTAGCTGAGACAAGGAAAGCACTTAGAAATCTAAATGTCTTGCCTACAAGACACAGACCAAAATGCACAAATAAAGATGTGGATGGAAAGCAGGATAAGAACTGGGGTGCAGGAATGAGGATTGAACATGTATATCAGAAACCAATCTCCATGACATATGCTTAGTGTATGTTGTAGATTGCTCCTATGTTTCTTTTTTCCATTGGCTTCCTACGTTTCACAATTCTACTGCCTGTAGGTGGGGCAAGAAAAAGATATTAAATTACAACTAACACTTTTGGTTTACATTAACCATTGTGAAAGAAGATGGGTCAGGTTCAAATTTATATTATTCACACTTTTTCAAAGCTTGATTTAGGTAACTGAAACATATTATATAGCTTTTGGTTGTTTCTCTTCTTGCCAATAATAAAAATATAAACAAATATGCACTGTGGCATGAAATCTTGTTATCTTGGGGAAGTCATCCAATTTACCTAATCCTCAGTATAACAAATAATAATTACTACCTTTACTACTTTATAGGATTATTTTGTTGATCCAATAAGGCAAAGTCAATGTGCCTTTTGAAAATAATACACTTTTTTACAAAGGAATGAATCAACATTATTTTAGCTTATTGAGGTTTCATAATTCATAGCCCTCATCCAATGCAATCAAAATTCTTTATTTCTATAGCCCTACACATATTTACAAAGATTATGGAGATTAATTTGAAACTTCAGAATATGTTGTCAGTAGCTATTAGTCTCTTTTTTATTGTACGATATGTACTAAAATATTGCTTCTCAAAATTTCATGTGCATTCAAATCACCTGGGGGTCTTATTAAACTGCAGATGATTCCGTGGGCAAAGGCGGAGCCTCGATTCTGCATTTCTTATAAGCCCCAGATGACACTCTAGGTGCTGGTCTGTGGTCCACACTCTGAAAAGCACAGCACTAAACTACTGAGAGCATCTCAATGACTTCTGGTATATAATAGAGTCTCTCAGACGCAAGTAATTTGGAGACAACACACCATGTCCAGGGCGTTTTCATTTTCTCCATCTTTTGATTTTGCATGAGAGATGTTAATAAAAGTTTGGTTTGCTGAAAAAAACTTCTCCAAAAAACTAGAAATATCCTTGTACAAGTACAAATAATGTATAATGATGGCCATTACTAGTTATTTTTTTTTCCTATGGAATTCATCTTATGGGATAATTCATTAATTTTCCCTATGACAGGAACAATTAAACCATATATATGTCACAAAATATATCTAAAGTAAGTTCATTGATAATTGTACTGTAAAAAAAAAAGGGAAACAATTGAAATGTTTATCAATAGAAAACTGGTAAAATAAATTGTTTTATCTATGACATTTTTGGCATATAGCTAGAGAGACAATATAGATATAGACCAATAGACCAATAAACGTGATTTAAAACCAAAGGTAGCTCCACAGAACATTGCATAGAGGATAGTCTTCTCAACAAGTGGTGCTGAGACTACTGGATATTCATATGAAAAAAGAAAAAGAAAATTGAACACTATCTCACCCCATAATAAGAATTAATTGCATGTAGATTGTGGATAACATTGTGATATAAAACAAAACAATGTTTTCAGACACTTCTTCATAAATGTGCAACAGAAAGATTTTTTAAAGTTTGATTAGATAAAAATTAAGAACATTCCACCATCAAACAAAAGTGAATAGGACAGCCTCAGAATAGTTACAACAAGATGACTAATAAAGACATTGTATCCAGAAAATATAAACAACTACAAATCAATAAGTCAGATAACCCAAGAGAAAAATTGAAAAGTGACCTGAATAGGTACTTCACACATGAACAAAAAAGCTATCTAAATGGTCAAAAAATAGGAAAAGATGGTGAACCTTTTCAAAATCAAAGTAATGTAAATTAAAATTACACACTCATATCACTACACAACCATGAAAATAGCTAACATTTAACAAGACTGAAGCAAGTGTCAAAAATTTAGAGAAACAGAAATTCGTACACTGTTATTGGGAGTGTACCTTGGTATTATCACTTTGGACAACTTGCTTTTCCTATCAAAGTTGACCTGTGACCTATATATGCATGAGGAGACATATATAAGAATGTTTATTAGAAATATTATGCATTCTGAAACCTGGAAATGACTCAATGTTCATCAACAGAATGCATAAGCAAATTATGGTATATTCACACCATGGAATATTTGCAGCAATGAAAATGAATAATAGGTTACTGCAACACTGCAGATGAATCCTACAAAAATAATATGGAGCAAAAGAAAGCAGACACATGGTACCACTTATAAAAACTTAAAAATAAAAAGTAGGTAAAAGCCTATCTCACACCTTATACAAAAACTCAAAATGGATCAAGGACCTAAATATAAAAACAACAACCACAAAACTTCTAGAAGAATATGTAGGACAACACCTTCAAGATCTTATGGGGGGTGCTCAAATGGTTGGGCAGCCATTTCCCTTATGGAGGGACCTGGGTTTGATCCCCAGTTCCTCCTGGTAAAAGAAAAAAAAAAAAAAAAAAATATGGAAAGTGTGCGGGTGAGCCACCCTGGCCCTGCCTAACCAGGCAGCAAGATGATGATGTAATAGGAGAGTGACACAAGGGATAGCCAAGATGAGATGTGCTGAGAAACCAGGAACTGAGGTGGTGCAGGCGGTAGGATGCCTCTCTCTCACATCAGAGGTTCCCAGGATCAAATCCCAGTGAAGACAGGAGGAGAAGGATGAGAGAAGAGGGCAGGAAACAGACACAGAGAATTGCCCAATGAATGGACACAAAACAGCAAAAACAGGGGAGAGGGGGGGTTTAAAATGGATAAAAAGTAAATAAATAAATAAATCTTAAAAAAAAGATCTTGTGGTAGGTGGTAGTTTCTTAAACCTTACACCCAAAACATGAGCAACAAAAGAAAAAAAATAGATAAACGGGACCTCCTCAAAATTCAATACTTTTGCACCTCAAAGGACTTTGTCAAAAGGGTGAAAAGGCAGCCAACTCAATGGGAGAAAATATTTAGCAATGACATATATGATAAGGGTTTAAAATCCATGATATATAAGGAGATCATAGGACTTACTTGTATTCTACCATAGACATAGTGTGATTCAAGCAATGGAAGAAATTACAACATTCATGCGGAGCCAGTGGCCGCTGGAGGCTCTGGGGGCAGGGAGAGGGAAAAGCAGTTGTAATACAGGGGCTTTTTCGGGACTTGGGAATTGTCCGGAGTGACATTGCAATGACAGATATAGGCCATTTTGTATCATCATAGAACATGCAGAACTGTGTGGGAGAGAGTGTGATCTACAATGTGAACTATGTCCATTCTTAATGGCAAAGCCCCAGGATGTGTTTACCAATTGCAATTAATGTGCCACACTAATGAAGGATGTTTATGTGGGAGGTTGTGGGAGGTGTGGGAGGTGGGGCATATGGGAATCCCTATATTTTTTGTGTAACATTTATGTAATCTAAGTATCTTTAAAAAAATAAATATTTTTAAAAAGGAGATCATAAAACTCAACAATAAAAAGACAAACTATCTGATTTTAAAATGGGCAAAAGACTTGAAAAGACAACTGTCCAAAGAAGAAATACAAATGGTGAAGAAACATATGAAAAAATGTTCAACATCACTAGTGATTAGGGAAATGCAAAGCAAAACTACAATGAGATATCATTTCACACCTATTAGACTGGCCGCTATTAAAAAGTTGGAAAACTGTAAATGTTGGAGAGGAGAAGAACTGAGAGCAGTGACACGAATAGACATCTGCACACCGATGTTCATAGCAGTGTTATTCACGATTGCCAAAAGTTGGAAACAACCCAGGTGTCCATCAACTGAAGAATGGATAAACAAATTGTGGAGTACACACATGATGGAATATTATGCAGCAGTAAGAAGAAATGAAGCAACAATCTCCCAAGTACAGGGGCAATGACTAGTGAAGAAGGATGGTCCATTGATGGGCCCTTGATATTGACGACTATGCTTACGAGTTTTGCTCTTGAACTTGAAACTTAGCCTAGTGTTGTAGGGTCCCTAAGAGTTACCTCCTGAGAGCTTCCATGTTGTTCAAATGTGGGCTCTCTCTAAGCCAAACTCAGCATATAAATTCATTACCTTCCCCCCAGCATGGGACATGAAAACCGAGGATGAGCCTCCCTGGCACTGAAGGATTACTACCAAGCACCAGCTAGCAATACAACTGGAACAAGACCTTGAATAAAAGGGGAAAAGGTAAAGAGAAATGAATTTATATGGCTAAGAGACTTCAAAGTGAGTTGGGAGGTCATCCCAGAGGTAATGCTTATGCACGTCTCAGCAGGATTGCATAGACTGCCAAAGTAGATATTACCCTAAATAGTGGGGCTCCTGAGGGCTCTGGAGACACCCAGGTCCTACAGTCATAGCAGATAGCTCTGGAGTTTGGTGCCTTGCCAGTGGGCCCTACTTTGGAGATTGTGCTCCCGAGTGTGACAGAGTTGGACTCAGTTGTGACTTCTCTACACATGCTTCTATCCCTTCTATTTGAACCTATAGTTGGTGCTGGAGTTGGTAGGTGTATGCCCAAGAGACTTGAATCTTTGGGCTGTCCATATGCCAGCTGGGCCCTGAGCCTCAGTGGAGTTGCAACATCTACTCTCCAGTTCATTGGACTCACCCAGGACAACTAAGAAGGAGGTGAGGATGGACAACCACCATACCAAGGAACCGAAAGAGTCTACAACTGCAAGCAAGAGAGTCCCATCCATCAGCCATATGGGATTGAAGCCCCCTCTCAATTAGAGATGGAATGGGCATCACCATCCCAGAATCCTCAGGATTGGGGAATAAAATATGGACTAGAGTGGACTTACTGGTATTCTACTATAGACTTATTGTGATTCTAGCAATGGAAGAAATTATTTCATTGATGTGGAGACAGTGGCCACTGGAGGTGCTGAAGGCAGGAAGAGGGAAAAACAGGTGCAATACGGGGGCACTTTCGGGACTTGGAATTGCCCTGAATGATATTGCAATGACAGATACAGGCCATTATATATCCTGCCATAACCTACAGAATTGAGTGGGAGAGAGTATAAACTACAATGTAAACTATAATCCGTCCTTAGTGGCAATGCTCCAAAATGTGTTTATCAATTGCAATGAATGTACCATACTAATGAAAGAAGTTTTTAATGTGGGGAAAAGTGGGAGGTGTGGGGAGTGGGGCATATGGGAATCCCTTATATTTTTTTATGTAACACTTATGTAATCTAAGTATCTTTTATAAAAAATAAAAAATATATTTAAAAAAAAAGAAATGAAGTCATGAACATGGATAAACCTGGAGGACATTGTATTGAATGAAGCAAGCCATACACAAAAGGACAAATACTATATGATTGCGCTATTATGAACTAAATATATTATGTGAAATATAAATATATTATGTGAAATATGAATACAGGTAAAATTGCATATATAAGACCATTTTTCTTTGAAGTTGAACAAACGTAGGTTAATACTACCAAATGTTATTATCAGACAAAAAAAAAAAGTATACTAAGTGAAAGAGACCAGACACAGAGTACTGCATATTATATGATTCCATTTATATAAAATGTAAATACAAATCAATTTATGAAGATGAAATGAAATTAGTGGTTATGTAGGGCTGGGAAAAGAATGCTAAGAGACGTAGAGTCTTCCTTTTTGGAGTAATGAAACTGTTCTAAAATTTTTGAGATGATGAATGTACAACATTGTGATTATACTAAAAGCCATTGACTACACACTTTGGATAGATCATAGGGTATGTGAATATATCTCAATAAAACTGTTTAATAAACAAATAAATAATTGTGCAAGAATGGCCAGAAATAGCAGCTATGTACAGCAGGGGAAACAGAGAGAGATTGAGAGGTGAGGAATTTTCTTTGCCTGTTTTTTGTTTATTATTATTATTATTGAAATAATGAAAATGTTCTAATAATGATTGAAGTGATGAACACACAACTATGTGATTATATCAAATGTGGTTATTGTACACTTTGGATGAATTGTATGTTTTATTAATATGAAAAATAAAATTAATTTGTTTAAAAATAAAGTAGGTAAAAGTAAGCTGTTCTGTTAAGGTATACATACTTAGTGGTAAAGTACAAAGAAAAGCCAGGAAATGATGGACATAAAAGTCAGGATAATGGTTAATTTTAGGGGAAAAGGGGGGAGTTGTGCTTGGAAAGGGACATGGCCAAAAGTATAGGAAGTAGGGCAGCTCCAGGGAACCTGATAATGTTCTGTTCTCTCCTTTTGTAACTTTTCATTTTGAAATAATCTCAAACTTACAGGACACTTACAAAAATAATACAAACCCCATACAGAGAACACCAACATTCCCCGACCCCACCCCCAAAATACGCAGATCCACCAATTTTAACATTTTGCCACTTTTGCCATAGCTATGTATTGATCCATCTATCTATCTCCTGAATGACCTCTATGACATTGCAGTGACAGATATAGGCCATTGTATATTTTGTCACAACCTATAAAATTGTGCAGTACAGTGTGTAAACTATAATGTAAACTGTAGTCCATGGTTAGTAGCAATCCTTCAATATATGTTCATCAATTGTAACAAATGTACCACACTAATGAAGGATGTTGTTAATGTGGGAAAATGTGGGAAGGTGAGGGAGTGGGGTATATGGGAATCCCTTATATTTTTTATTGTAACATTTATGTAATCTATAGCTTCTTCAAAAATAAAAAAATTAATTTAAAAAAAGAGCAGTTTGCACATATCATATTTCTTGAACACATACTTCCATGTACATTTCCTATGAAAAAGGATATTCACTTACGTAATCACCTTAAGTGCAGTTTTCAAGTTCAAGAAATTTAACATTGATATAAAGCTTACATTCTATATTCCAATTTTTCTCATGCCCTAATAACGTCTTTTTGAGCCTTTCCTCCTCCATTCTTAGATGCCATCTGGTGTCATGCATTGCATTTAATAGCCATTATCTCTTTAGTTTCTCTTTCTTTTATTAATTGTGGAAACATATATACAACATAAATCTTCCTATCCCAGCCCCTCCCAAGCATACCACTCAGCAGAATTACATTCACGATGTTGCAGCAGTCTTACCACCAGCCACTACTGTAAATGTCCCTTTACCCCAAACAGGAACCCTACACTCATTTTGCCTGAACTCCCCAGTGCCTATGCCCCCACTCCTGTTAACGTTACTTCCTGTTACTTCCTTTCTCCAGGAGTTTGCATATTCTCTGATATTTTCTCTGTAGTTACCATGGGGCTTCATACCCTAAAACAGTCTCATTTGCTTTGAAACCAACTTAAGAACTTCAATACATAATGTATGTTCCTATACCCCTCCAACTGAGGCAGGTTACTATAAGGAAAGGGAAGACTTGGGTCCCAGCTGAAGACCCAGCAGAGAATTTGCCCAGCAGGCAATGTGGCTGGTAGACCACATGGCCGTGAGACCCCACCCGGAAACCTCCTGAGGGGAAGGCTGCCAGATCCAGTGAGACCCTGGCCACGAGATCCCATTTGGAACTCTTTCCAGGGTCAAAGGGAAACCCTGGATACCTTCAAACAAAGGGCCTCACCACTGGCCCCCTGAGAGCTAACAGGTAGGGCAACCAATCAGAACAGCAACTAGCTGGAGCCCCTTCCCAACACTAGAAAAGGGAGGAGGAACGGCTTTAAAAAGGCCTGACCTGGGGCCCCACACGCACAACTCACCCTGCAGCATGCCTGCAATCTATGTCTCAGATTGTGTACCCTTTTCTTGTTTCTTAATAAACTCTTTACTCCCTTGCCTACCCTACGGCATGTCCTTAAATTCTTTTATGTGACATAAGCCAAGAACCTAGAACCTAGACGCCCAGAATCCAGAGCGTTCTGCTAACACGATGTCCTACCTTTATGTTGTTCTTCTCACAAAATACACATTTATATATCATGAGCCTAAAACCATTGATTTATCATTACATCTTATAAATTTGCCTTATAGATCCGGTGGAAGTAAAAAGTAGAATTAAAAATAAAAAATATAATAGTACTGATATTTATATTCACTCATGTCGTTATCTTTACCAGAGAGCTTTATTTCCACAAGTGGCTTCAATCAATTGTCTAGTGTCCTTTCCTTTTAACCTGCAGAACACCCTTTAGCACTTTTTGTAGGGCCAATCTAGTGGTGACGAACTCACTCAGCTTTTGTTTATCTGGAAATGTCTTAATTCTTCCCCCGCCCCCTTTTTTTTTTGAGGTATTGGGGCCAGGGATTGAAACTGGGACCTCTCATGTGGGAAGCAGGCACTCAACCACTTGAGCCACATCCACTCCCCTTCCCTCATTTTTGAAAGACATTTTTGCCAGATACAGAAAATCTATCATTTTCCTGATTTCCTTTAGTTCTTTATCCTTGTTTTCCTTTAGGACTTTGAGCATATTGAGGACCATTTTTTTAGTCTTTGTCTGGAATGCTCAGGTCTGATTCTCCTCATTGATTGTTTCTAATATCTTAATTTTCTCCTTTGCCAAGACCATTACTGCCTGTGTCTTCGTATGTTTTGTAATCTTTTATTGAAACCTGGACATTTTGATATTTTAGTGTGCACTGGAATTTAGACTCTGGGACATCTGTTCCTTAAGCTTGAATCCAGCTAGTGTTATGATAGAGCTTTCTTTGGATGCCAGGAGCTAGGAGGAGGAGGAAGAAGGAGGAGGAGGAGGAGGAGGAAGGAGGAGAGAGGAGGAAGAGGAGGAAGAGAGGAAGGAGAGGGAGGAGAGGGAGGAGGAGAGGGAGAAGAGGGAGAAGAAGAAGCAGGAGGAAGAGAAGAAGGAAAAAAGAAAACACCTTTTCCAGATTGAAAGCGTGCTCCTTCAGGGGATATCCATATAATGAGTTTGGAGGAAAGCTGCAGGCCAAAGCACAGGGCCCTCCCTGATCCTTTCTGAACACCTTGGGCCTGCACAGGTGGTCCTAGGAATTCCCCTGTTTACAGAGTTCCAAATGTCCCTTCTTTCCTAGGAAACAGTTTTCTCATTGCCTGGCACTGCAATCCCTTGCCCCAGGCAACACAACTTGACTACATTCCCACAACATTCTACACAAAGGGCAAGTTCTCAGACAGCAAGTCTCTCAGCCACCACCAGCGAGATTGAGCCAGACATACATGCTCTCAGAATGTGTATGAAGGTTACTCTGCTCCCTCTGGAACTGGGACCAGGGATCTGCCCTAGGATTGTTGGTTAGCTCTGCACTGAGCCAGTGAGGGGATACAGAGGAGTGTTTAGAAAGATGTTTCTGCCCATTCTTGCTGGTTGTTCAAAGCTTTTGTGGGGGGATGGAGGCCTGAAATGTCGTATTCAGCCATCTTGATTGGGGCAGGGCCAATGTTCTGGTTTTTCAGGGTGATTTGTGTGTGTGTGTGTGTGTGTTAAAAATAATTTGCTTTTAAAAATTGATTAAACAGTAAATTTATGTTCTAGCACTTTTCTGTATGTGTGTGTTCATACAACCAATTAATGATAGTTATTTTTGAGTCACTAAATTTGGGAGATGTCTCTTTTATCTATGAAGATCACTCTATTAGTTTTAAAAAATTCAAATAGGGGATTTGTATTACTTTTGTAATAGAAAAGGAATCAAGATACAAAAACAGTTAATGTTGAATATTATCAAAGTAAATGTAGATTAAATGTGGGGAAAGCACTGAAAACAGAATCTCTACTTCAAGTGGTTACATCTGTCCTAGAAGAATAGCGGGAGGAGAGAAAGGAAAAAGAAGAGAGGGGAATGTCGTTTGGGCATAAGGAGACAGTAGGGGTATAGGATGCCTGCAATCTTGAAGAGAGGGGAAGGAAGCAAATGAGAGGGAGAAGAGAGAGAGAAGGTACAAGATGATGATGGGACAGGTACACTTACACAGTGAGTCTGTCCTAAAACACGCCTGATTAGCCTAACTGCACTACTAAATCTTTCAGCAAAGCTCCTCCTTCCCCAAGTCTAAGTAAAACTACAAGCAACTAACAAATGAGGAAAAGTTACGGAAGAGATTTGGATTGTCAGCTGAGGATGAAGTTGATAATTGTGTCTAGATTTTACCTGCTTTTTACAACATGATCCTTCAAAGGACCTGTCCCAGAAGAAAGCCCTACCCTGGACTTTCACTCCTTTGGAGAGGGGCAATGGAGAATTTGAACCAAGTAAATGAACAGTCCATTGTTTCTCTTGCCATGGTTTATGGTTCATGCAACGAAAGAAATCTGTTGGCCCATTCTGATGAAAATGCCCTGTGCATTAATCAGAGCAGACAAGAGCAGCACAGAAGCCTTCTCAGCATGTCTAAAACTCAAGTTCAGGGAATAGCTGCTTCAGCACCTGCCTGTATTGCCATTAGATTCTAGTCACGCCTGGGCTAGTGGCTCAGAGGCCTCCTTGCCAAGGACTCAGGAGCCTGAGGGGTCTCAGAGCACCTAGTGGGAGGGGCTCAGAGTGGAGAAAGCCCAGAGCCCTCCAGGGAGAAGCCAGGCTTTGGAAGTTTGCAGTTCAAACTGTGAGTGAGAGGGGCTCATAGCCCACAAAGGAAATCTTCAGGGGAAGCGGATGCTTAGAACTCAGGGAGATTGGGATCCACCAAGGGGAGGGGCTGGGGAATCTCGGAGTGGTGCTCAGAGTTGCTGAGAACATGCAGAAGGTGGGGAAGTGGGGAATCTTAGAAGAAAAAGTGTTCAGGCAGTAGGAAAAGATAACGTGAGGACAAACAGCATGGAAGGCAAGCAGAAATCTTCCCTACAGCTGGCACTAAAATTCAAAATTCCTCCACTGTGGAAGGAAAATGAGAGAAAAGAAAAAGGAGGAAAGAGAAGCAAATAACCCATGGAATGGTCCAACTCAGGATCTCCCTAGAAAATGAGAAAGAACTCAGATGCTTTGCAGAGGCAGGCTGGCTTTGAATATCCAAAAAATATAAAATGTGAAGCATTCAGAATGGTTCTCATGACGCAGAACTCCAGGACCATGGTGGGAAAAGGTGGCTCTAAAGTGCAGAGGGGCGGGGTTGTTACGCTGCCCCAAATGCCAAGCTTATTGTAAGTTATTACCATACCTTGAAGTTATTACCATAAAGTTCAGTACAGATAAGGTCTTTAAATGTGAGACCACATCTAAGATGCCTCTTGAGCTTCCGTTTAGCTTTTTTATTTAGCTTTCAGTCCGAGCAGACCGTCTTAATATTAAAAGAGCTGCTAAAGCAAAACAGAAGGAAGAACACCTGGTGAAGGGCCAAGCTAGATTCTGCCAAGTGCTTCCAGGATTCAAGCTCTACCTCCCAATGCCTCAATATAATTTTTCATCAATGTTTTCCTCAAAACAGGTGGTAAAATAATGGTATAAAGTAAATGTTGAAATTAAAATAGAATTGAAGGACTTCTGCTTCCAGAAAGATGGAGTAGACATACTTTTTGCCTGTTCTTCCCACAGTGTGCAACTAAAAACCCTGGACATTATATATTAACAGATATAAAAAGATTCCAAAAGGTGGAGAGAAGGCAGAATGCCTTGGGACCTGGGGATTCAAGGAACAAGGCAATGGTGGGTTCCTGTATTAGTCAGCCAAAGGGGTGCTAATGTGAAATACCAAAAATGGGTTGGTTTTTATAAAGGGTATTTATTTGGGGTAGAAGTCCACAGTTACCAGGCCATAAAGCATAAGTTTCTTCCCTCACCAAAGTCCATTGTCACGTGTTGGAGCAAGACAGCTGCCGGCATTTGCCCAGGGTTCAGGCTTCTTGGCTTCC
>JAQZBX010001546.1:0-58247 GCA_029593785.1 Cabassous unicinctus
GGTCACCAGAGATTCTGAGGGGAGGGAGAGGGAAGAATAGGTGTAACATGGGGTGCTATGGGGACTTTAGAATTTTTCTGCATGATATTGCAATGATGGATACAGGCCATTATACATTTTGTAAAAACCTATAAAATTGTACAGTGCAAAGTGTAAAACATAATGTAAACTATAGACCATGATCAACAGCAATGCTTCAATATGCTTTAATCAAAATTAAAAATGTTATGGGGTAATGTAATCATGGACAAAATAAACTTTTTAATATTGTAGTAATGGAAGAACATGTAACATTGATATAAAGATAGTGGTTACCAGAGGTTCTGAGGAGAGGAGGAGGGAGTACTAGGAGGAACATAGGACAATGTTAAGGCATTGTAATTAAGTATAAAACACAATGTAAATTATAGACCTTGGTTAGCAGCAATGCTTCAATATGTGTTCATCAATTGTAACAAATGTACCATACTAATGAAATATGTTGTTAATGGGAGAAGATGTGGGTAGGGGTGGGGTAAGGTATATGGGAAACACTTATACTTTGGATGTATCTTTTTTGTAATCCAAAATTTCTTTAAAAATAAAGTTATATTAAAAATAAATAAAATAAATAAAAATATAGTACCAAATTAAAGCAAAAAAATTAAACAGACTTGTGCATCAAAGGATTTCATCACGAAAGTGAAAAGACAACCTACTCTATGGGAGAAAATATTTGGAAATTATAACAAATGTACCACACCAATGAAAGATGTTGTTAATGGGGGAGAGTTTGGAAGGGAAGGGGGTGTTATATGGGAATCCCCTATATTTTTTATGTAAAATTTATGTAATCTAAAACAGAGTTGAAGGGAGAAATAAACAGTTCTACATTAATAGTATGAGACTTTAATGCACCACTTACTAGAAGGAAAGATTATAAGACATCACTGAGGAAGTAGAAGACTTGAATGATGCCATACACCAACTAGACTTAACAGACATATATACCAACACTTCACCCAACAATAACAAAATTCAAATTCTTCTCCAGGCTATATGGGTTTCTCTCCAAGATAGACCATATATTAGGTCACAAAAGAAGTCTTAAAAAATTTAAAAGATTGAAATCATACAATAGTTTTCTCCAACCACAGTGCATTGAAACTAGAAATCAATAACAGAATGGAAAAACTCACAAACATGTGGAAATTTAAACAACACACTCATTCCAAACTTGCCACAATTTGTACTGGGAAAATGTGTCATCCAAGCCAAGTAGGCTTCCTCCATCTGAGAAGACAATCTGTAGATCTGGTGCAGCTTCAAGACCTCGAATATATCAACTTAGGGGAGGGAATAAAGGCATGACATGACCTTCAAAGTCTTCACATTTGTTTTAGCTTCCTCATTGCTAAAGCAAATACCATGCAATGGGTTGGCTTAAACAAAGGGTATTTATTGTTTCACAGTTTTGAGGCCAGGAAAAGTCCAATCAAGATATCAATAAGGTGATGCTTTCTTCTTGAAGACTATAGTGATTGGGTGCTGTCTGCAGTGATCCTTTGCCCCTGGCTCCTCTGACACATACAGATGGTGACCTTCCCTGGCCTTGCCATTCTCTTCTGGGTTCAGTTGACCTTAAGCTTCTGGTTGACTTTCACTCTGCTTATAAAGGACCCCAATAATCCAGATTAAAACCCAACCTGATTCATTTGGGCCACACCTTACCTCAAGTGACATCTAAAAGAGATCTTATTTACAATGTGTTCACACCCACAGGAATGGATTAAGTTTATGAACATGATTTTCTGAAGTACGTAGCTCCAAACTACCACAACATCCTTCCCACATCTTAAGATAATGTGCATGATTTCCACTGTGTAATATTTTATTAGAGAACAAAGGAAGCTCTCTTTTCCAGGTCCCAAGTTAGGGAGAAGTTATAATTTTCTTCTGAGATCACTTTTAGCAATATTTGATGGGGTATGAGATATCTTTTATCCTAATTTCTATGTAATTTATTATTTCATAGTTGATTTCAACCTTGATTCAGGTGAAGTATTAGAGGTCTGTTTTTAATTCACAAGTAGGTGTTGTAATTGTGATTTCTCGTTTTATTATATTATTCACAGAGTGTGTAGCCATAAAATCCCCAGTAAAGAGAAATTTGGTAAGGTTTCCATCAAGCACATTATTAAAGTTTCATGAAAATGGTAGAGAAATGTATATTCTATGTCCATATATTAAATATTATTTGTGCTTCCATATTTTTTCATCTATTTATATTGACAAATTCTGAAAGACATGTATTACTGTGACCAGGATATTTCAGTTTTTATTTCAGAGATTTGGTCTTTAACGCATTCATGGTTTGATGTATCTTTTCTATGTAAGTACTTCTTACACATCTTTAATAATTTCTTTTTTTACACTTTATAAATTTAGCCTTGAATGGTGCTTCATCTAATATATTATCAACAAGTTTTACCTTCATTTTTTAAGAATTGGTTTGGTAAAGCTTTGTCCCCAACTTGCTTAGAAATTTCATCAACTTGTTTCACTGGTGATGATTATTTGTTTTCTACGAGTCTCCCAGGCACAGTTCTCAGCTCTTCAGGAACTGAGGACGTGCAGATAAGCCCTGTCTGTTTTGTTCAGCCAGGTATCCCCTGTGTCCAGCACAGGGCCTGACATAGATACGGACTCCAGAAACAATGATCACCAGATGAATGGAAGTACCATTTCCCTTGTACATTTGCTAATCTGTTTATGATCATTTCAGTAATTTTCCTGATCCAAATCTCACTTTGTATTCTGTAATGATTAGATTCCTTATTAGGGAGGCCACAAACTGTGGAAGTCTATTCCATTCAACTTCTATGTATACATTCACTTTGGCTAGGAATATCTCCAGGTTAATGCACATATATTCATTTACTGCTATAGGCATACACATGGAGGGAGAGGTGTGTGCATCAGCATCAGAGGCAGTGTGTCCCATGTGTGAATTTCACAAATAAATAAATGTTTTTAAAAAATTTTAGCACCAATTATTTTTTCCATTAAATGTTTTCTAAATATTGATGAAATGTATTCTATATTGCACCTTCAAAGAGAGTATTACAAAATGAAGTATAATTTTGCAGCATTCTCTCTCTGACCAGCTACTTGTTAACCTAGTGTAGCAGGTGTTGCTGATGCCCCCTGACCATCACTCTCCTGCTACCACCACTTTGACCTCAGCTGCTGTGGGATGGGTACTGCCCTTGACCTCTGACAGCTCCAGAATTGATTTTTGCCCAGAATATGATTTTTTAATTTATTCCTCACTTGCCTATCTGGATTCTTTATGCCACTATCTGATCGCATACCATAGGCATTATAATTTAGCTTGTCCACAATGACACATTTTCTTTTCCCCAAATGTCCTAAGTGGTGCCTCCTCCCTCCCAACATGATGTCAGAAACTTCAATGTTGTATTAACGAACTCCCCTGCCTAAAACTACAGCCATTCTGGGCAAGCATTTATTAGATTCACCATAATAGCTTCGGTGTATCTCCTCCCCACTACTGCAACCTCTCTTCAGCAGCCCAGCCGCCATTATTTCTGGGTGACTATAACTGCTTCCACAGTACTCAAGTACTTCATGCTTTCCTAAGCCTCCCACAGCCCCTGGCATTGGTACATGCTGTATGGAACCAGTAGAACCAGCTCATAGTGGGAGATCTAGTCTCTCAGACTGGGGAGAATAGACAACAAAAATGCCCCCATGCTCATTATGCTATGATCATTGTATCTAAAGAACTCAAACTGGGAAACTACAAGAAGAGAACAGAGAGGAGTACAGCCTGGAAGCCTTACCTGACACCAGCCTGAGGATACTGAGAACCAAAGTGAGCACGAGAGGCATGGATGTTTTCATTTGGATCAGGATCAGGATGTGGAAAGGGTTGACAATAGGGATGGATGGATGGATTAGGGAGTAGAGGAGATCAGGCCAGCTGTCCCAGGTTTTGGAGGCATGGAGAGCCTCAGCATTCTTCTCAGAGTCTCCCTGCTACCTGCATGTATGAGGAGTATCAGGACTCTGGACTTTGAATCCCTGGACCATGTGATCAATGAGCATTTATTAGCAGGCCATAAACACCAATCTCATCTTAGCTCAGGTACAAGGTGGGGCAGATTGGGAGGGAACTTTGTCTGGAGTAAGACTTTGCCCTGGGTAGTTGGTGCAGAATGTCAGGTGCAGGGATATTTTCATATCCAGTCTGCCAAGCAGTGCTGTACACGGCAGTGGGTTGTCCAGATATACAGGCAGGGCTCCACGAGAAGTATCCTAGAGCAGGATAGACTGACATTTCCTGACAAAGTGCAAGGTAATCCTGTCAGACAATCTTTTGTTTGAGTTCATGGTTAGGACTCTGATCACAAGGCCAGATGAGAAAGGACTGGCTAGAACAAGATAAAGCCTCTGTCACCAAGGATCCATGATATAGCAAAAGGTACATGGGCAGTGGTTCAGATATGGGAGAAAGGAGAAGATCCATTCATGAAGTCTTTCACTAAACACACTAAGCCAGAGCACCCACAATTAGAGATCATGCTGTTTTCTTCTTTTCAAACACATGGAACATGACAAAGAATGGCCACTTACTAGTTTGGAAAGAAAGTTTACACAAATAGCAAAAAATCTACCACCACAAAGAGCACATTTGCTTACCATAATGAAATTAAGAGATAAAAGCAATTCAACAACTTAAGAAACTCTATACACTTAGAAATGATTAATTACATAATTTTAAATAACTCATGTGTCAAAAGAAAACCATAATAAATGTTAGAAAGTATTTAGAATAGAACAAGAATGAAAATATTGCATTTCCAAGGCTGTATGATGACTATAAAGTAATTCTTAAATGGAAATTGTCATAGCTATCAAAATTTTCTGTGGGCTGCCTCGGCATCCATCCTA
Organism: Cabassous unicinctus; assembly: GCA_029593785.1. Taxonomy (NCBI): domain Eukaryota; kingdom Metazoa; phylum Chordata; class Mammalia; order Cingulata; family Chlamyphoridae; genus Cabassous; species Cabassous unicinctus. Next base: position 4,957 of record JAQZBX010001546.1, read on the forward strand.
CTTTGGCTAAGCCACTTGCCTCAACACTGACCTTCAACCTAGTTAATAAGCAGCTCTACAGCTCTGGAGCATAAACTCCCCCAGGTTCAAACCCTCATCTGGGCCACCACCCACATACCTCACCCAGAACCCACAGTTGGCCCCAAATGATAAACCTACCATCCCCACCACCCTTGGACTCCCAGTCCCTTTCCTTTTTGTGTACCTTTGCTTTAAACTTTAACCAATCCTTGACTCCCATCTGTTAACCTCCACCCTGGACCATATTAAAGGCACAAGTCCATGGGTCCTATTTGCACTGCTTATCTGCTCCCCACTTGCAGGTTGTGTCACCCAAACTATTGTGCTTCCCATTGATTCTTCATAGCACCCTTCTCTCTCTGGGACCTGTGAATAACAAACTATTTTTTCTCATGCCTGAGTTCCCCATTGTGTCACACCTGGCCTACACTCAGATCCAAATTTTAAATCCAACGTAACTAATTCAAAACAGAAATGCTTACCTTTAAATGTTTATATCAGAAAAGAAAAAGAGTCTGAAAATTATCTGGTTCAAAAGCCAGAAAGCAAATGGTGCCCATAGTAAGATTACAGACATACGTGAGAGCCCCTGCCCTGTAGGCACTTACATACTAGAGGTGAAGACAAGCAATTTTTTGTTTATATTACCTTGTGTGAGGTATATAAAGGCCAGACACAGATCAAGAGAGAAGCAGGAAGAGTTTGAAAGATTTATTATACACATAGTTCCCTGGGGAAAGGGGAGCACGCCATACAGGCCATATGGGAAAAACACCAGAGTTGGTCACCAGGCAAAGAGAGCAAGTGGCACTGAGAAAGTGTCTTTATTGTGGTTTCTATGGGAAGTGTGCAAAGGTGGCACAGGACACACCAGTGTGGCATTGATTCGGCTCAGCACTTCCCATCTCCCCTCCTTGCCCTCACAAGGGGAGGGCATGGGCAGGACCAAGAACTGCACAGAAGCCTTCCTGGTGAAGTCATTGAAGCTGAAGTAAGGAGGTGAGTAAGGCAGAGGGGCAGAATCATGTCTGGCCCATTCCAGCTTGGAATGGGGAATCCCAATTTCCCCAAAGAAGACACACCTTCTCTTTCCTGCACAATGAGATGCTCGGTAGGCTTAGTCCTTCCTTCACTGTAGGTCCCAGTAATTGAAAGACCATTGTAGGTGTCAGAAGTACTCCAGAAGCATTAAAGTCTCCCCATCTAGACTGTTCCCTCCTGGTGACTTTGTGCATTTCACACGTGGGCAGGTTCTGGGCAGTCCCTAGTGAGCCCGTGCCTTCCAGTCTGGCATTGTGCTCTAGCTCCATCTCTTCCTAACTCACCTGTAGCCTTGTGCAGTTTCTGCTTCTGCACCCTGGGCCATCATGCATAAAGGGAGGTGATTTCCTTGATCTTCTCTTTTGGAGATGCATTTCCCAGCCCTGGAGATTAGAAGTGCCAGAACAAACCTGGAGACCCCAGTAAAGAGCTTTCTAAAGACCTTCCTGATTCTCCCTGTGCCAAGATCTGACCTGCCAGCCTCTCCTGACAGCAGAATAAGTGGTATTCCCCCACCAGTGAGAAAAACCAAAGGGTGTTTTTTTCCCTAGTCTGAAGACAGAAGCTGTTGCTCTTGTACTAACTGTGCCCATACCCTGTTTATATAAGCCTATGGAAGTAAGGAGTCTATGTCCCTAGGAAGAACACTGTCCATCGAGTTGGGTGTCAGCCTCAGAACTGCATTTTATTTAATTTTGTTTACTTTATTTTGTGCATTTAATAATTGAAAATATAAAAAATTAAAAACTAAAAAATAAACACAGGTGAATAAATATATACATTTCTCAATTAAATGTACTGGATACATATCATTTTTTTTAATCAAACAATATGTTGCACAATATATTTGGTTCATAGTAATGCAATCATTCAGTATTTGTCATTTTGTGTCTGGCTTGCTTCGCTCAACATAATGTCCTCTAAGTTCATCCTTGTTGTCATATGTTTTACAGCTTCATTTCTTCTTGCAGCTGCATAATATTCCATTGTGTGAATAGACCACAATTTGTTTATCCATTCATCTGTTTTATGCGTGGGCTGTTTCCAACTTTTGGCATTCATGAATAATGTTGCTATCAACATCAGTGTGCAGATGTCTGTTCATGTTGCTACTCTCAGTTCTTGTGGGTATATACCCAGTAGTGGTATTGCCGGGTAATGTATCAAGTCTATATTCAACTTCTTGAGGAACTACCAAACAATCCTCCACAGTGGCTGTACCATTCTGCCTTCCCACTAACAGTGAATAAGTATTCCTATTTCTCCACATCTTCTCCAACACTTGTAATTCTCTGTCTTTTTAATAGTGGCCAATCTGATAGTTGTGAAATGATATCTCATTGTAGTTTTGATTTTTATTTCCCAAATCATTAGTGATGTTGAGCATTTCTTCATGTGTTTTTTTGCCATTTGTATTTTTTCTTGGGACAAATGTCTATTCAAGTCTTTTGCCCATATTTTAATTGGGTCATTTGTCTTTTTATTGCTGAGTTGTAACATCTCTTTATATATCCTGGATATTAAACCCTTATCAGATATGTGATTTCCAAATATTTTTCCCATTGAGTTGGCTGCCTTTTCACCCTTTTGACATAGTCTTGTGCGGTGTGAAAGTGTTTAATTTTGAGGCAGTTCTATTTATCTATTTTTGTTGTTGTTGCACATGCTTTGGGTATAAGGCCCAAGAAACTACCACCTACTACAAAGTCTTGAAGATGTTTCCCTACATTTGCTTCTAGTAGTTTTATGGTCCTGGCTTTTATATTTAGATCTTTGATCCATTTAGTTGATTCTTGTATAGGGAGTGAGATAGGGGTCTTCTTTCATTCTTTTAGTTATAAATATCCAGTTCTCCCAACACCATTTGTTGAAGAGACAGTTTTGCTCCATTAACATGGACTTGGTAGGTTTATCAAAAACCAATTGACTGTATAGGTGAGGATTTATTTCTGAGTTCTCAATTCCACTGATTGATATGTTATCTTTATGCCAGTACCATGCTGTTTTGACCACTGTAGCTTTGTAGTATGTTTCAACGTCAGGCAGTGAATTCCATCCACATCGTTCTTTTTTTTAGAATGCTTTTGGCTCTTTGGGTGCATTTACACTTCCAAATGAATTTGTTAATTGCCTTCTCTAATTCTGTAAAGTGAGCTGTTGGGATTTTGATTAGCATTCATTGACTCTATAAATCAGTTTGGGTAAGGTTGACATTTTCATGATATTTATTCTTCAAATCCATAAACACAGAATGGCTTTCCATTTTTTAGGTCTTTTTACATTTCTTTTAGCATTGTTTTGTAGTTTTCTGCACATAGGTCCTGTACTTCTTTGGTTAAACTAATTCCTGGATCTTTGAGTCTTTCTGTTGGTATTGAAAATGGAATTTTCCCCCTGATTTCCTCCTCAGATTGTTTAGTACTTGTGTACAAAAAAATTACTGATTTTTGCTTGTTGATCTTGTATCCTGCCAATTTGCTGAATACATTTATTAGCTCAAGTAGCTTTGTCATGAATACTTCAGGATTTTCTAAGTACAAGATCATGTCATTTAGAAACAGTGAGAGTTTTACTTCCTTTTTTCCTATTTGGATGCCTTTAATTTTTTTTCTTGTCTAATTGCCCTAGCTATAACTTCTAGTAAAATATTGAATAACAATGGTGACAGTGGGCCTCCTTGTCTTGTTCCTGATCTTAGAAGGAAAACATTCAACCTTTCCCCATTGAGTATAAATGTTGGCTGTGGATTTTTCATATATGCCTTTTATCATATTGAACACATATGAGGAATACAACAGTAGATTTGAAATGATAGAAGAAAGAATAAGTGATACTGAAGACAGAAGAGCTAAAAATTGAAGAAAGAAAGGAACAGAGAGAGAAAATAATGGAAAAAAATCGAGCAGAGGCTCAGAGAGTTGAATGACAACACAAAATGCAACAACTTACATGTCATGGGAGTTCCAGAAGGAGAAGAGAAGGGGAAAGGGGCAGAAAGAGTATTTGAGGAAATAATAACTGAAAAATTCCCAACTCTCATGAAAGAAATGAACTTACATGTCCAAGAATCACACTGTACCCCATTCAGAATATATCCAAATAGACCTACTCCAACCTACTCCAAGACACATACTACTCAGAATGTCAAATGTCAAAGATAAAGAGAAAATTCTCAGAACAGCAAGGAAGAAGCAAACCATCATGGACAAGGGATGTCCAGTAAGACTTAGTGCAGATTTCTCTTCAGAAACCATGGAGGTGAGAAGACAATGGTGTGACACAATTAGGATACTGAATGAGAAAACTACCAGCAAAGAATTCTTTATCCAGCAAAACTGTCCTTCACATATGAAGATGAGTATAAAATAGTCACAAACAAACAGAAACTAAGAGAATTTACAAAAAAGAATCCTCCTCTGCAGGAAATATTAAAGGAAGCCTTAGAACCTGAAAGAAAAAGACAGGAGAGAGAGGCTTGGAGGAAAGTATAGAAGAAAGAATAGCAGAAAGGATAACCAAAAGAGTGAAAAGACAGACAAAAATAAGATGACACATGAAAACCAAAGAATAAAATGGAGAAAGTAAATAGTGCATTTACAGTAATATCATTGAAGTGAATGGATTAAACTCCCCAATCAAAAGATACAAGCTGATAGAATGCATAAAAAGAACATGAGCCATCCATATGGTGCTTACAAGCAACTCACATTAGACCCAAGGATACAAACAGGCTGAAAATGAAAGGTTGGGAAAAGATACTCCACATGAATAGTAATCAGGAAAGAGCAGGGGTAGCTATACTAATATCAAACAAAACAGACTTTAAATGAAAAAAGTTATAAGAGATACAGAAGGCCATTATATATTAATAAAAGGGACAATCCACCAGGATGATATAACAGTCATAAATATCTATGCACCTAACTAGGATGCATTAAAATGCATGAGACAAGGAAGCGGGTGTGGATCAATCGATAGAACCCCCATTTACCATGTGTGAGGCCCCGGGTTCGCTTCCCGGGGCCTCTTTGTGAGGGCAGGCCAGCCCACGTGGCGCGATGGGCTGATGCAGCGGGACCTCACAGCAAGGGGGAGATAAGCAGACATGGAGAAAACACACAGCGAATGGACACAGCAAGCACAAGCAGCAAGGGGGGGATAAATAAATAAATAAATAAATAAATCTTTAAAAAAAAATGCATGAGACAAACTCTGGAAAATTGAAGGGAGAAACAGACATTTCTACAATACTCATTGAAGACTTCAACACCCCACTCACATCATTAGATAGAATAACTAGACAGAAGATCAACAAGGAAACAGAGAACTTGAAAAAAATATCATAAACGAGTTAGATCTAATAGACTTATACAGATTAATGCATCCAACTTGGGTTATACATTCTTCTCAAGTGTCCATGGATCTTACTCCAAGATAGACCACATGCTAGGTCACAATGCAGCTCTCAATAAATATAAAAGATTGAAATTATACAAAGCACCTTCTCAGATCATAATGGAATGAAAATGTAAATCAATAATAGACAGGAAAAAAAGTAAATTTGCAAATGTGTGGAGGCTGAACAGCACACTCTTTTTTTTTTTTAAAAGGTTTATTTATTTACTTGATCCATTTTAAACGCCCCCTTCCCCATTTTGCTGATTTGTGTCCATTCGCTGGGCAATTCTCTGTGTCTGTTTCATCTCTTCACATCCTCCTCTTCCAGTCTTCACCAGCATTTGATCCTGGAGACCTCCGATGTAGGAGAGAGGTGTTCTGCCATCTGCGCCACCTCGGCTCCTGGTTTTTGGAGCTTTCAGAGCATCTCATCTTGCTCTCCCCTTTTACGTCATCATCTTGCTCATGGCTCCCGGGGCCTGGCGGCTCATGGGCACACAGAGCCTGGCAGCCCATGCGTCTTCTATATATATATATATTTTTATTTTACCAGGAGTTCCCGGGGATTGAACCCAGGTCCCTCCATATGACAGACGGACACCCAACCATTTGAGCCACACCCACCCCCTCACACTCTTAAATAATCAGTGGCTCAAAGAAGAAATTGCAAATGAAATCAGTAAATATACTGAGAAAAATGAAAATGAGAACACAACGTATCAAAACTTATGGGATACAGTGAAGGCAGTCTTGAGAGGGAAATTTATAGCCCTAAATTCCTATATTAAAAAAGAAGAAAGAGCTATACTCAAAGATTTAATTGAACAACTGGAGAAACTAGAAAAAGAAAAACAAACTAATCACAAAGGAAGCAGAAGGAAAGAAATAATAAAGATTAGAGCACAAGGAAGCATATGTGGCTCAAAGAGTTGGGCACGCGCCTACCACATGGGAGGTCCTGGGTTCGGGTCCCAGTGCCTCCTAAAGAAGATGAGCATACACCTGCACTTGCCTCAATGAGCTAGATGCCGCACCCCGCTGCAACGAGCTAGATGCTGCACCCTCTGCAACAAGCTAGACTCCACACCGCAGCAACCAGCTAGACACCATACCTGCTGCTACAAGCAGATGCCTAAATGAGCAGATGCCACAAACCAGCAGATCCTGCAGCCTGCAGGGAGTGGATGTGGCTCAGGCCATTGGGCACTTGCTTCCCATGTGGGAGGTCCCGGGTTCGGTTCCTGATGCCTCCTGGAGAAGGCAAGCAAACAGTGAGCAGACAGACAGATGAGAGAACCATCTGGGGGAGGGAGGGAATAAAAATAAAGAAAGAAAGAAAGAAAAAAAAACTTAAAAAAAAACAAAAAAGATTAGAGCAGAAATAAATGAAAATGAGACCAAAAAAGACAATAGAGAAAATCAACAAAACCAAAAGCTGGTTCTTGAGAAGATCAATAAAATTGATCAACTCCTAGCTAGACTAACAAAGAAAAAAAGAGAGAAGATGCAAATAAATACAATCAGAAATGAAAGGGAGGAAGTGACAAATGACCCCACAGAAATAAAAAGAATCATAAGAGGATATTAAAAGAAACTATGTGCCAACAAACTAGACAACCTAGATGAAATGGACAAATTCCTAGAACTGTACAACCAACCTACACTGATGCTACAAGAAATACAAGAACTTAACAAACCAATCACTTTTAAGGAGATTAAATCCATCATCAAAAATCTCCCAGCAAAGAAAAGTCCAGGATCAGATGGCATCACAGGTGAATTCTACCAAGCATTTAAAAAAGAATTAACACTAATCCTGTTTAAACTCTTCCAAAAAATTAAAGAGGAGGGAAAATTATCCAACACATTTTCTGAAGCCAACATCACCCTAATACCAAAGCCAGATAAAGATATTACAAGAAAAGAAAAATACAGGGCAATCTCTCTAATGAAAATAGATGCAAAAATTCTCAACAAAATACCTGCAAATCAAATCCAACAGTGTATCAAAAGACTTATACATCACGACCAAGTGAGATTTATTACTGGTATGCAAGTTTGTTTCAACATAAGCAAATCAATCAATGTACTATACCACATTAACAAATTGAAGGAAAAAAATGACATAATCATCTCAGTCGAGGCAGAAAAGGCATTTGATAAAATCCAGCATCCTTTTTTGAGAAAACAACTTTATTTATTTATTTATTACGAAAGGACAGGCCAAACTTCAAGTCTCAGTTTCTAGGTGCTGTTAAATAATGGTCATGGAGATTTTGGAACTTAAAAGAAAATAGATGAAATTATGAATGACAATGTGATGAACTACAGATATCAAGGGACAGAGCTGTAGATTGTTCCACCAACTGCTTTGAGTCTATAGCTGAAATCATAATACTTCACATTGACCCACAGTGAACTTAAACTTCGCCACTAGACTCAGTATGTGGAAGGGATGCAAATTCCTTCTATGCAGATAACAATGACTCTGGGAGAGTAAATTTCTACCATGTGAATCCTGGTAAAAAGAAGAGCCTTTGTACAGAGAATGAGCAGATCAGCCCACAGGGTGGCCTTACATATATCACAGCTTTTCAGGACCGGTTTCTTCCCCAGCAAAAGTGAAGTCAGACAGAATTTCTGAGGTTCTCTCCAGTGCATATTCCATTATTCTCCAGTACCTCAGTGGCCAGCCAGTGTGAGGGGCATCTCCGTATTGACACATCTCTCTAGTGCAGACAAAGAGAAGGAGACTTTGTTTCTCAGCGGCAACTGATGGATTTTTTTTTGATAGAAGAAACATCCATTTCCATTTGCTTTTCAGGTGAGAATACAGATTATGTGCCTTCATTTCATTTGACATGTGGTCAATATGTTTTATTGGCAAGATAAATAACGATATACTTTATTGTGCTGCCAGGGCAAGAGGCAGCACTAGGAGAGAGATGGATGGGGAACTCCAGAAGAATTAAGTGTGAGAATTGGAAGAGTGGCCTGCTGTCCTCTTTGGCTGTACATATATCAGAATAGAATCACTGTTCTTTGAAGTTATGATTACCTTTCTGCATGAGGAAATGATTTTTCTGCTTTTATTTAAGAATGTTAAGGAATGACTTGGTTTTAGAGTGGCCTTTGAAACTTTGCTGGCAACTTTTCATTTTGTTCTTGGAAAGATGAGATACTACACCTTTGTTCTGTTAACTCCACCTTGTTCCCAGTAACCTTTGGAACCAGCATTAATAGTTGAGGGGGCCCTTTTTTTTCTAATTAAGATCTGCTTTTGGTCTGAGGAGTATCATTCTGTAGTACAATTTTTAAAGTCCTCATTGGGGTAGGGAACGTTGAGGAATAAAATATTTAAGTATGTCTGCTTGAGCTACTTCTGTCAGTGACCAATCTCAGAATGGACAGATCCCCAGGAGTACACTGGAAGGCAAGTATCATTGGGCAGCATTGAGGGTCGCAAGGGCCACTTCTCTCTGATGTTTGTACCAAACATAGAAATTCTGTTGGCCTGTCAGTTTACCTCAACATACTCCTGGCTGACAGATGCTCTCCTCCGGTGGGTCTGCTGGTCCATCTCCCAGGCAGTGCCAAAACTGATTGTTTGCTCTAGTTTCTACCTGGGTAAGGCAGGAAAGTCAAAAGATATTGCAAACCAGTACTAGACTGTGAGAAGTTATGGGGTAGGGCTTTCTTAAGAACCTCAACTCTTTGGCCTCCTGAGTATTTCCGATTCAGGAGCCCAGATCACATGCTCTTCTTGGGAATGATTCCAGTCACCTGGAGCTACTCATCTGAAAACGAGGTCCCTGATCCAGCTTGGATGGCAGTGTTCTCCCCATTGTCCCAACCCAAAAGCTCCCAACCTAACTGAGCTGGGGAACAGATGGTTAATGTCTGGACAGCTCTCATGTTCTAAAGAAGAGGGTTGGAGTAAAGCTTTAAATCTTAGACCATATGTAAACACTGACTATATCATCCATTCTACATGCAAAAGGGAAGCTGCCACAATCTGCTTACCTGTTGAACTTGAGCCCAAATCATTCACCCTAGCACTGGGGTATATAGGCAAGGTTTTTGTTTTTGTTTTTTTAATTTTTAAAAAAAAGTTTTTTAAAAGACACTTAGATTACATAAATGTTACACAAAAATTATAGGGATTCCCATATGCCCAACATCCCATACGTCCCGCAACATCCCAAATAAACATCTTTCATTAGTGTGGCACATCACCTGCAATGGATATACACATCCTGGGCTTTTCCATTCAGCATGGACCACAGTTCACATTGTAGACCACACTATCTCCCCCACAGTTCTGCATTTTATATGATGATATAAAATGGCCTATATTTGTCATTGCAATGTCACTCAGGATAATTCCCAAGTCCTGAAAAAGCAGTATAACAACTGCTTTTCCCTCTCCCTGCCCCCAGAGTGTCCAGTGGCCACTGGCTCCACATTAATGTTGTATTTTCTTCCATTGCTTGAATCACAATATGTCTATAATAGAATGCCAGTAAGTCCACTCTAGTCCATAGCTCTTCCCCCAATTCTGAGGAGTCTGGGATGGTGTAACCGTTGGGGAATTTGATGTAATTATGAATTCCAAAAATATAATTGGATCATGCCTGTAATCTGATCTGTTAATCTGGGCATGATTGAATTATGATTAGGGCGTTGACTGGGCCATGTCAGTCAGTAGGGCGTTGAGCCCCACACCCTGGTGGGTGGGGAATTGAATATAAAGAGCAAGGCAAAGAACAGAGTTAAAGCAGTCTTTGAGAAGCAGCTTTGATGTTGGAAAGAAGGTCCCAGGAGAAGAGAAGCGAACCATTTGCCTGATCACCTACAGCTGACCTTGTGGAGGAAACAGAAGCTAAGCCCGGAGAGAAACACAGCCCCGGGAAGAGAGGAACCCAAGAAGCCTGAACCCTGGGCAAATGTTGGCAGCTGTCTTGCTCCAATACGTAACACTAGACTTTGGTGAGGGAAGAAAGTTATGCTTTATGGCCTGGTAACTGTGGACTTCTACCCCAAATAAATACCCTTTATAAAGACCAACCCATTTTTGGTATTTCACATTAGCACCCCTTTCTCTGACTAATACAGATGGTGATGCCCACTCCACCTCCAAGTGAGAGGGGGCATATATCCCGTGGATAAGATAGATGGGACTATCCTGCCTGCAGCTGCAGACTCTCTCCATTCCCTGGGATGGCAGTTTCCATCTTCATCTCCCTGCCATGTGTCCTGGGTGAGTCCACTGAGCTGTAGAGTAGGAGTTGCAGCTCCACTGAGATTCCAGGCCAAGCTGCCACATGGACAGCCCAAAGACTCCAGCCCCTGGATATACACCTACAAACTCCAGCACGATATATAGGTTTGAAGAGAAAGACAGATGAACCATGTGCAGGGAAGACATATTTGAGTCCAATGCTGTCACTGTCAGGAGCACAGATTCCAAAGTAGGGCCCACTGATAAGGCACCAAACTCCAGAGCTACCTACCCTGAAATAGGACCTGGGTGTCTCCAGAGCCCTCAGGAGCCCCTCTATTTGGAGTGATATCCACTTTGGAATTCTATGAGATCCTACTAAGATGTACGTAAGCTTTATCTTTGGGATGCCTCCCGACTCATTTTGAAGTCTCTTAGCCATATAAACTCATATGTCTTTACCTTTTCCCCCTTTTATTCAAGGTCTTTTCCCAGTCATATTGCAAGTTGGTACTTGGTAGTAATCCCTCTGGGTCAGAGAGATTCAACCCCAGGAGTCATGTCCCATGCTGGGAGGAAGGTAAAGAATTCATATGCTGAGTTTGGCTTAGAGAGAGGCCACATTTGAGCAACAAGGAGTTTATCAGGAGGCAACCCTTAGGCACCCCATAGCAATAGGCTAAGTTTCAATTTCAAGAGCAAAGACTCATAAGGCTAGTCATCAATAACAAGGGCCCATCAGTGGATCACCCTCCTTTGTCAGACACTGCCCCTGCAGTTTGGGGACTGTTGCTGCTCCCTTGGAGAATGTGACAGAGGTCTCCAGGATGGAAATTCAGTATTCTCTCATTTATCGATTCTCCACCCACCATGACCATGTCCCATGAATGTTTGAATAATTTTATATACCATGTATGTATGTTCAGGTGAACTTTCTCCCATGCACCCCCCAATCCCTGATACCCCCACCAACGATCCTCTCCCACCCCAGCTGTAACCCTTCTGTGATCAAAAGCTTCTTTAAAGATGAAGCCAATACAATAGCCAAATACAATTAATAGGAAAATAAAAAAATAATGATAAGATCAAATGTAAGAGATAAAATATATGAAAACTTAAAAAAAAACTAAAACTAAAATAAAATTAAAAGATTGGGATATTCAAAAAATGAAAAAAATAAAAATTAAAAAAAAATTTTTTTGACATTTTGCCTTTTATCACTGCAATATCTGGTGTCCAGTCTGTACCATGGCACCTTCCCCCTCTCACTCCCCAGTGTCTCACTATTTTTCATCTTGTTTTCAAAGAAGTTTTCAGTCACAGCAAAGTCACACACAGAATACAAGACACTCTCAAATACTCAACCTCCTCCCCCTTTTCTTACCCCATATTAAAACCTTTCTGTCTGTGGATGGTAGCTTTGTTATAACTGATATACAGAGAGTGAAACATAGCTACAAAACATTGTCAATGTTTTACAGTATGGTTTGCATTTTAGACTGCACACTTTTATAAATTTTGATGATATTTACTATGTCCTGTATCCATCACTGTAAGGTAATGAAAAACATTTCCACTGACCACTAACTACCCCCTGTTTGATCTATTCTATTCCTCCCTCCCCATCCCCCTTAGGCCCATGATGACCCCCTGGCTTGACAAATTGGATGACAAGATTCATAGTTACATGCAACAAGAGGTCTTGACACACTGGTTTGTCCTCCCCTATTAGGAAATGCCCTTGTTCTTGAGAGAACCCCGCCTGTCTACTTCTGAATGAATCGGTCCTCCCAAAGATGGGAGTCCATCTCCTTCCTGCTCATTATGTGGGTCTCCACCCACTGATACAACACATTATGACAAGATGAACACTCACACACTCCCTAGAAGTCTGCTCCAGGTACGCCCTGTCCCAATGCCCCCCAACGAATACCCTAAACCAGTGACAATTCATAGTCATATTGTCATAAGAGCATTCCCACCTCTGTATTTTCAACCTCATACCCACAAATCCCAAGTGTTCACCTGGTACCTCTCCCATCTCTCCCCCCAGTATCCTGGGTATTCTAACCTACAATTCCCAATCTACCCACCTGTCAACCCTGCACCACCAAACCCAATTATATCACTACCCACCTGTACTATCCCTTCAGTATGCAGCTACACTCGATCACTTTATTATAGATTACGTCCATATGGGTGATGGCTCACAACTTTCTTTTCTCTTTCTCTTTCTTGTAAACCTATCTTTCAGGCAATAGCTCTCTAAGAATGCTCAATTTCCTTAATTCATTTCAGTGAGGTCATGTACTGCACATCCTTCAATGCCTGGCTTGCTTTACTCAACATAAGGATTCATCCATGTTATCCCATGTGTTAGCAATTTATTCCTTCTTACAGCTGAGTAATATTCCATTGTGTGTATGTACCATGTTTTGTTTATCCATTCATCTGTTGATGGGCACCTATGTTGGTTCCAACTTTTGGCAATAGCGAACAATATCACTATGAATATTGGTGTGCATGTATCTGTTTGTGTCTTTGCTTTCAATTCTCCTGGGTATATACCCAGCAGTGGAATTATTGGATCATACAGAAGATTTATAAGTAGTTTTTTGAGGAACCGCCAAACTGTCCTCCACAGTGGCTGGGCCATTCCACAATCCCATCAGCATTGGATGAGGGTTTTCATTTCTCCACATCCTCTCCAACACTTATAGTCTGCTGTTTTTTTAATAGATGCCATTCTGATGAGTGTAAGATGGTATCTCGTTGTAGTTTTGATTTGCATTTCCTTAATAGGTAGCAATGTCGAGCATTTTTTCATGTGCTTTTAAGCCATTTGTATTTATTCCTTGGAGAATTTTCTTTTCAGGTCACTTGCCCATTTTTTAAACAGGTTGTTTGTCTTTTTATTTTTGAGGTACAGGATTTCTTTATATATGCAGGATACTAGGCACCTATCATATATATGGTTGCCAAATATTTTCTCCCATTGGGTAAGCTGCGTTTTTATTTTCTTGATAACGTCCTTTGAGGTTCAACAGTTTTTAATTTTGAGGAGATCCCATTCATCTGTTTTTTCTTTTGCTGCCCGTGCTTTGGGTGTGAAGTTCATGAAACCATTTCCTATCACAAGGTCCCGTAGATGCTTCCCTACATTATCTTACAAGGTCTTTACTGTCTTGTCTCTTATATTAAGATCTTTGATCCATCTTGAGATGATTTTTGTATAAGGTGTGAGATGCTGTTCCTCTCTCTTACTTCTGGATATGGATATCCAGTTCTCCAAGCACAACTTGTTGAAGAGGCCATTTTCTCCCAACTGAGTGGGCTAGTTGGCCTTGTTGAATATCAGATGACTGTATATGCGAGGATTTATATCAGAACTCTCAATTCAGTTCCATTGGTCTGTACGTCTATCCTTGTGCCAATACCATGCAGTTTTGAACACTGTAGCTTTGTAGTATGTTTTAAAGTCAGGAAGTGTGATACCTCCAACTTCATTTTTCTTTTTCAATATGTCTTTGGTGATTCGGGGCCCCTTACCTTCCAAATAAATTTTGTAGTTAGTTTTTCCGATTCCTTAAAAAATAGTGTTGATTTTTATTGGAATTGCATTAAATCTGTAGGCTTGTTTGCGTAGGATAGACATCTTAATGATGTTTAGTCTTCCTCTCCATAAACAGGAAATATTCTTCCATTTATTTAAGTTTTCTTTGTTTTCCTTTAACAGTGTTGTGTAGTGTTCTGTATACAAATCCTTTACATCTTTAGTTAAATTTATTTCTATGTATTTGATTCTTTTAGTTACTATTGTAAATGGTATTTTTCTCTTGATTTCCTCCTCAGATTGCTTGTTATTGTTGTACAGAAATGCTACTGATTTTTTAGCATTGATCTTATACCTTGTGATATTACTGAACTCCTTTATAAGTCTAGAAGCTTTGTTGTAGATTTCTCAGGGCTTTCTACATATAGGATCATATCATCTGCAAATAATGAAATTTTTACTTCTTCTTTTCCAATTTGGATGCCTTTTATATGTTTTTCTTGCCTCAGTGCTTGAGCAAGTAATTCTAAGGCAAAGTTAAATAGGAGTGGTGATAGTGGGTATCCTTGTCTTGTTCCCATTCTCAGAGGGAAGGCTTTTCAGATTTCACCACTGAAGATGATATAAGCTTTGGGTTTTTCATATATACCCTTTATCATATTCAAAAAGTTTCCATCTGTTCCTATCTTTTAAAGTGTTTTTATCAGGAGAGGGTACTATGTTTTGTCAAATGCTTTTTCTGCATCTATAGAGATGATCATGTAATTTTTTTCTTTCCATCTCTTTATGTGGTGTATTACAGTGATTGATTTTATTATGTTGAACCATCCTTGCATACCCTGGATGAAACCCGCTTGGTCATGGTGTATAATTTTTTTGATATGTTGTTGAATGTGATTAGCAAGTATTTTGTTGAGGATTTTAGCATCCAGGTTCATTAGAGAGATTGGTTTGTAATTTTCCTTTTTTGTGATATTTTTTTTTTGCTTTGGTATTAGGGTAATGTTGGCATCATACCACTGTTCCTTGTACTTCTATTTTATGGAAGAGCTTAAGCAGGACTGGTGTTAGCTCTTTCTGGAATATTTGGTAGAATTCACCTGTGAAACCATCTGTTCCTGGGGTCTTCTTAGTTGGGAGGTTTTTGATGACTGAGTCTATCTCTTTACTTGTAATTGGTCTGCTGAGCTCATCAATTTCTACTTTCATCAATGTAGGCTGCTTGTGAGATTCTAGGAATTTGTCCACTTCCTCAAAATTATCATTCTTGTTGGCATATAATTTTTCAAAGTATCCTCTTATGATACTCTTTATTTCTGTGCGATCGGTAATGATATCCCCTTCTACATTCCTTATTTTGTGTATTTGTATCTGCTCTCTCTTTATCTTTGTTAGTCTGGCTAAGAGTTTGTCAATTTTATTGATCTTCTCAAAGAAACAGCTTTCGGTTTTGTTTATTTTTTCTAGTGCTTTCTTATTCTTTATTTCATTTAGTTCTGCTCTAATCTTTGTTATTTCCTTCTTTCTACTTCCTTTGTGGTTAGTTTGTTGGTGATTTTCCAGTTCCTCCAGGTGTGTAGTTAGGTCTTCAATTTTAGCTCTTTCTTCTTTTTTAATATATGCATTTATGGCTATGAATGTCCCTCTCAGTACAGCTTTGGATGCATCCCATAAGTTTTGATAAATTGTGTTGTCATTTTCATTCATTTCAAAGTAGTTACTGATTTCTTTTGAGATTTGCTCCATGACCCACTGTTTGTCTAAGAGTGTGTTGTTTAATTTCCAAATCTTTGTGCTTAATCTGGTTCTCTGGCCCTTAGTGACTTCCAATTTCATTCCATTGTGGTCAAGAAATTACTTTGTATAATCTTAATCTTTCTAAATTCATTGAACATTGTTCTGTGGCCTAACATGTATTCTATCTTGGAGTATGATCCATATGCACTTGAGAAGAATGTATACACCAATGTATTTGGGTGTAGAGTCCTGAATATGTCTATTAGGTCCAGGTCCTCTATTGTATTATTCAGTGTCTTTGTTTCTTTATTGATTCTCTGTCTAAATGCTCTGTCTACTGGTGATAATGGTGTATTAAACTCCCCCACTATAATTGTAGAGACATTTATGTCTCCACTTAGCTTTTCCAGTGTTTGCCTCATGTACTTTGAGGTGCCCTTTTTAGGTGCAAAATGTTTATGATTGTTCTTTTTTCTTGAAAGATTACCCCTTTTACTAATATATAGTGTCTATCTTTGTCTCTTACAATAGTTTTGCACTTAAAGTCTATTTTGTCCGATATTAGGATAGCTACTCCCACCCATTTTTGTTTATTGTTTCCTTGTAAAACTGTTTTCCATTCATTCACTTTCAGCCTCCTTGAATCCCTGGGTCTAAGTTGGGTTTCTTGTAGACAAGATATAGATGAGTCATATTTCCTTATCCATTCTTCCTATCTGTGTCTCTTGACTGGTGTGTTTAATCCATTAACATTCAGTGTTATTACTTTAATGAATTTCTCACATCAGCCATGTTTTCTTCGTGTTTATGTATATCATATGTTGTTTTTATTTCTCTTTTTGTCTTTTTGGTTTTTCTTACACTCTCCTCCAACTCTCTCTCTCCTGTTTTTTCCTTTCAACCTGTAGAACTTCCTTTAGTATTTCTTGAAGTGCAGGTTTCTTATTGGCATACTCTCTTAATTTCTGTTTATCTGTGAATATTTTGAATTCTCCATCATTTTTGAATGTCAGCTTTGCTGGATAGAGAATTCATGTCTGGAAATTTTTTTCTTTTAGTACCTTGACTATGTCATACCACTGTCTTCGGGCCTCCATGGTTTCAGATGAGAAATCAGCACTTAATATTACTGTGCTTCCCTTGTATGTGATGGTTCTCTTTTCTCTTGCTGCCTTGAGTATTTTCTCTTTTTCTTGATCACTGGATATTTTGACAAGTATATGTCTTGGAGTAGGCCTCTTGGGATTTATACTGTTTGGAGTGCACTGTACTTCCTGGACATATACATCCATCTCCCTCAGTAGGGTTGGGAAATTTTCAGCCATTATTTCCTTCAACACTCCTTCTGTTCCCTTTCCTTTCTCTTCTTCTTCTGGGATGCCTGTAATGCATATGTTTGCATATTTTGTGTTGTCAGTTAAATCCCTATATCCCTGCTGGATTTTTTTCTATCTTTTAATCTATCTGTTTGATTTCAGATGCACTGTCTTCCACATCACTAATTCTTTCTTCTACCTGTTCAAATCTGCTGTTATGTGATTCCAGTGTCTTTTTGATTTCTTGGATCATGCCATTTATCACCATCATATCCATTATCTTTTTATGTATGTTCTCAATTTCTTCAGTATATTCTCCCAGTGTCTTCTTAATATGCTTAATCTTTTCCTTCACTTCATTAAGTTGGTCCATTATATTTGTTTGGACAGCTTTGCTTAGTTGCTTGATGTTCTGCATCTCTTCCTGGTTTTCAGTTTTTTCATTGGACTGGTCCATGTCTTCCTGTTTCTCAGTATGGTTTGTAATTTTTTGTTACCCTCTGGTCATCATTTTATCTTGATGGGTTTATTCCATTGACTAGCTTCTCTGCTCTAGAGTTTTATTTAGCTGGTGGTTCTGTGTGTGTGTTAAGTTTTCTCTTTGATACTTTCTTCTTCATGTTCTATTTCCTTGCTGTTTTCTATGTTTCATTGAAGGAAAGGTAAGAAAGGAAAAAGGATAATAGTAATAATAATAAAAGTTAGAAGAGGGGCCATAAAAGACTTAGTAAATTGAATATTTAACTCGTGTAGGCAGTGTAGAGTAACGGGGATGGGGGGGGAGTGGAGTATGTATAATGGAATGGGAAACCAAATAGAGAAAAATATACAGAATGACTTAAAAGGCCAGAATGATGAGGAGAGAGAGAAAGAGTAAAGAAACAGCTAAAAGGAAAAGTTAATAATAATAAAAAAACAACAGAATAGACAAGATAGAAGTTGAAACCAGTGAGGTTGAGGACTAATGAAAAAAGGTGGAATGTAAGAACCACAACAGAAAGCAGAAGATAGAAAGATGAAAGAAGGGAAAGAGATAGCGCTGGTAGACAAAATCAATATACACAGAAAACGGGAAATCAAGGAAGAAGAAGCACAGCAAAGAAGAAACAAGGGAGCAGCACCTAATTTTAAAAAAGGGGGGGAGGAAAGAGGAAAGAAAAGCAAGAAACAAATGAACAAAGAAAAACCAAACAAACACACAAGCAAGCAGTCAAACAAAGCTAAGGAAAACAGCATTCCTTCTTGGGCCCTTGTGGAGCCTCTCACTATGCCTGTGCTCATCAATCAATTACCCTGCAGGCTTTTCTCTGCAGGTTTT
This sequence comes from Cabassous unicinctus, assembly GCA_029593785.1. NCBI lineage: Eukaryota > Metazoa > Chordata > Mammalia > Cingulata > Chlamyphoridae > Cabassous > Cabassous unicinctus. Next base: position 23,562 of record JAQZBX010001546.1, read on the forward strand.
GAGGCAGATTTTAACAAGTAAACTAAGTTAAAAAAATTTTAAGTAAACTTTTTCTCTTTTTTTTGGAGAAATAAGGGACCCAAAAGAAGTTAGTACAGCAATAATGTCTATGTTTTCTCTGTCCTACGTATCAGCTGGATGTTAGATATCCCGGTGAATCACTACTGTTAGAGGAGATCAGAATTAAACTAGTGACCTCATATAATCAAGACAGAAATTCCACCACTGAGCTAACTTACTAATTGGGTCAGTTAGTTCTTCAGAAAGCTATTTAGTCACTTTCTCCTGTGAAGGTTTTTACTCTCCAGTGTCAGCAGGATTCAGCAGGCTGTATGAGCAGATCCCCCCTCCCTTCTCCTGGTCAGATTGAGTTCCCTTTTGAAATTCAAATGGGGCCCTGATGACTGAGCTTACTTCACTGAAATGGTTTACAAGTCTCTTCTAGTCTACCCCCTCCTCCCAGGAGACCCTAAATAGGCTTGTGGAAACTTATTAACACTACCCACTGTCTGACTCCCTTAGGGGAGTTGAAATTCTGATAGTGCTCAGTGCAGAACTATTAAATTGGCTGAGTCTGCCCTCTCTCAAGCCAAGCCTCTGTATCCCAGGGCAGTTAGGTAAATCAGGCTTCCTCAACAGATTCACCTCTCTCCTCAGCCTGGTGCCACTTCAAGCCTGCTGGTTTGCTCCCCAAAGTTCTAAGGGGGTCCAGACAACCAAGTTCACTGCACCAAAATGATTTAAAGGCCTCTTCTAGACCACCCCCTCCACTGAGAGGACCCTAAATAGGCTTGTGGAAACTTATTAAGCACTACCCACTGTCTGACTCCCTTGGGGGAGTTGAAATTCTGACTGTCCTCAGTGCAGATCTATTAAATTGGCTGAGTCCACCCTCTCCCAAGCCAATCCTCCATATCCCAGGGCAGCTAGGTAAATCAGGCTTCCTCAACAGATTCACCTCTCTCCTCATCCTGGCACCACTTTAAGCTGGCTGGTGTGTTCCCCAAAGCTCCAAGGGGGTCCAGGCAACCAAACCCACAGAAAGGAAACCCCTCTCCACCCTCTGCCAGAACCCTCCCACTCTCAGAGAATGCTGTCTCTCACTGGGTTGCTGGTGGGAGTTGGACTCGCCCTAGCCCTTTGCCCTGAGGGTGGGGCTTGCTGTCTGCATCCAGGATTCCAGCTTGGGAAAAACTCACAGTTTTGTCTTGAGCAATCTACCTCCCTGTCCAGCTCCCTCCAGATCGATATTCCAAAAGCTCTTGCTCCATGGGCTTCCAGAACAGCCCACTTGGGCAGGATCCTGTCCCCAATCAGCTGTCCTGTGCGAGAGAGATGGTGAGCGCCCACGTAAACTGACGCCATCTTTCTGCCTTCTTGGTAAAAGCCTTTGTTCTTAGGTTGTTTAAATGAAACCATGGCTTCAGATTTTCCATTCTGTGACCTGTTGTCATCCCCTTGAGGAGGAGCCAACCTGACCCAGAGCTTGGATATTTAGACAGTCCTAGCATCATGTATGGCCCACACTTTCTCCTTCCAACTTCAGTGCCATTAATTACACTCATATTGCTGCACCACCATCACCTGTGTCTGTTGCCAAACAGTTACCATTATTATAAAATTTTACTTATTATAAAATCTGCTAAATCATCAACCTCCTCTCCGCTTCTATCTCCTGGTAGCCTATCTTCCTGTCTCTACCTCCATGAGTCTGCTCAATATCCTTAGTTCATATCAGAAATCAGGCAATATTTGCCCTTTAGTGACTGGCTTACTTGACTCAACATTAGGTCCTCGAGGTTAATCCATGCTGTTGCATGTGTCAATATTTCAGTCTTTCTTACAGCTGAATAATATTCCATCATATGTATATACCATATTTTTGTTTATCCATTCATCTGCTGATGGACACTTGAGTTACTTCCATATTTTGGCAAAGGTGAATACTGCTGCTATGAAAATTGGTATGAATACATTGATGTGTGTCCCTGCTTTCAATTCTTTTGTGTAAATACTTAGCAGTAGGATTGCCAAATCATATGGCAATTCTATGCTTAGCTTCCTGAGGGACCAGCAAACCATCTTCTATAGTGGCTGCACCATTTTACATTTTCACCAGCAGTGAATGAATGTTCTCATTTCTCCACATCTTCTTCAACACTTAGTTTCTAGGTTGTTGTTGTTTTTAATAGCAGCCAATCTAGTAGGTATAAAATGATATCTCATTGTAGTTTTTGATTTGCATTTCCCTAATAGCTAGTGATGTTGAGCATCTTTTCATGTGTTTTTTAGCCATTTGTATTTCCTCCCGGGAAAAGTGTCTGTTCAAGTCTCTTGACCATTTTTTTGAATGAGTTGTTTGTCTTTTTGTTATTGCATTGTAGGATTTCTTTCTAAATGCAGGATATTGGATTCTTATTGGATAAGTGGTTTCCAAATATTTTCTCCCATTGAGTAGACTGCCTTTTTACTTTCTTGACAAACTCCTTTGAAGCAGAAAAGTGTTTAATTTTGAAGCAGTCTCATTTGTTTATTTTTTCTTTTCTTGCTCACACTTTGGGTGTAATGTTTATGAAACCATTGACTACCACAAGATCTTGAAGTTGCTTCCTTACATTATCTTCTAGGAGCTTTATGGTCCTGGATCTTTTATCTATGTCCATGATCCATCTTGAGTTAATTTTTGTATAGGGCATGATATAGGGACCCTCTTTCATCCTTTTGGCTATGGATATCCAGTTCTTCCAGCACCATTTGTTGAAGAGAGTATTTTGTCCCAATTGACTGGGCTTGACAGCCTTCTCAAATTATCAGTTGACTGTAAACGTATGGGTCTATATATGAAATCGGAGTTTGGTTCCATTGGTCAATATGTCTACCTTTGTGCCAATATCATGCAATTTTGACCACTTTTGCTTTGTAATATCCTTTAAAGTCAGGTAGCATGACTCCTCCAACTTCATTTTTCTTTTTGAAGAGGTTTTTGGCTATTCTGGGCCCCTTACCTATCCAAGTAAATTTGATAATGGGCTTTTCTATTTCTGTAAAACATACTGTTGGAATTTTTATTGGGATTGCATTGAACCTGTAAATCAATTTGGGTAGAATTGATATCTTAATGATGTTTAGTCTTCTGATCCATGAACATGGAACATTCTTCCACTTATTTAGGTCTCCTTTGATTTCTTATGTTAATGTTGTATAACTTTCTATGTACAAGTTCTTCACAAACTTTCTTAGGTTTATTCCTAGATAAACCTAAGATTCTTTTAGCCTCTCTAATGAACTTAGATGCAAAAATCTCAACAAACAACTTGCAAATTGAATCCAAATACACATGAAAATAATTACACACCATGACCAAGTGGGTTTTATCCCAGGTATGAAGGGATTGTTCAACATAAGAAAATTAAACCATATAATACACCACATTAGCAGATCAAAGGAAAAAATTACATGATCATCTCTATTGATGCAGAAGAGACATTTTACAAAATACAGAAAATATTTTCTTGGTAAGCACACTTTGAAATATGTGAATAGAAGGAAACTTCCTCAACATGCTAAAGGGCTTATGTGAAAAAAACCCACAGCTAACAAGGTTTTCAGGGAAAAGTCTTGCCCTGAAAGATCTGGAACAAGACAAGGATGCCCACTGTCACCACTCTTATTCAACATTGTGTTAGAAGTTCTTGCTAGAGTAGTTAGGAAAGAAAAAGAAATAAAACGCATCAAAATGGAAAAGACGAAGTAAAACTTTGAGTATTTCCAGATTACATTATCCGTAGTTAGAAAGCCCTGAAAAATATGCACAAAAATACTAGAGCTGATAGACAAGTTCAGTAAATGGCAGGATATAAGATCAGTACACAAAAAATCAGTAGTGTTTCTGTACACTAGTAAGGAGCAATCTGAGGAGGAAATCAATAGGCAGGGGTTTGGGTACAGACCTGCTAAAAGTGAGAGAATAACTTGCAAAAAACTTGGGAGGATAGCTTCCAGGTAAATGGAGTCATTGAGTGCAGAGACCCAAAGCATGCATGTAGCTTTGGGAAGATCATGGGTCAAATTGGCTAGAGCTCAATGAGCATGATGGGAGGTGGGGATGGAAAATGACATCAAGCATTGGGCAAGGCTGGATCACAGGGCCTTGCAAACCATGATAAGGATGTTTTGTTTCATTGTAAGTGTCACAGGAAGCCATTGGAGTGTGGAGGGCAAAGTAGAACCATAATCTAATTTATATTTTCAATGGATCACTCTAGCCTTTGTGTGGAAGATGGGTGGTTTAAGAGACAAGCGGGTTCGTGGAGACCACTTAGGAGGCTGCCATAGTCTTCTAGGTAAGAGGGCATGGTGGCTTTGATTAGTACAATAATGGTGCTGTAGTTGAAAAGTGGTAGAGCCAGAATGGGTTTTACAGGGAGAGCTGACAGTGTGTTCTGATGAATCAGACTTAGTATAAGAGAGAAAGAGAGGTGTCCAGGTTGGGGCCTGAGCAACTGGGTCAACAGTCCTAGTTTACTGAAGACTAGGAGAAAGTAAATGATTAATATCTAATATAACTTTAGGTAGTGATAAGTGCTAAGTAGAAACTACAGCAGAGTCAGAGGCTGGATTGTGACAGGGCCGGGTTGGGAAGGTGAGCAGGGGCAATTTTAGATAAGATGCCCACCCAAAGAGATATTAATCATTGCCCTATGTGAAAGGGGTTTCCACGGGCTAAGAATTTGGGAAATAATAGGTTAAATGAAATGGAAGTTACTAATCAGTGCCTTGAAGAGTCTAATTACATTATGAACTCAAGAAGGTAAATATAGTACTCAAAGACCACACTCCTGTGATCAAGTATCCCCTCTGGGAATAAGGTTCTTTGGCTGCTGGCATAGACTGAAGAGGCTAGACGGTCACCTCAAACACCCAGGGCATGGAACTCTGCTCCAGGAACCCTGTGGCCCTTCAAGTCATTGACCATCTTGTGGTGTCTTCTCTCTAGATACATGTGGCACCATCTCCCAGGGGGGAGCCCTGGAGCCCCGAGAGTATTCCTGTGCTCTGGACTTGCTGGGAATGTTAAAGAGATGCCCAGGGAGACTTGCCCTGGAGGGAAAAGTAAAGATTGTCTGCACATCAGACAAAAACCTTCACCTTAGTCTCTCCAAAACAGGATTGATGTCTTTCTCATTTAACATGACCTCAGAGGCTCCTTCATTTTAGGAATGTTCTGTGCTCTCATTATCATCCAATTGATGATGATCTGAGGTTTATACATAGTTGATTGAAGGATGATGTGGCATAAAGGCTGTGCTCTTCCTCCAAGACCTGCATTCCCTCATCATCTTTTTAACATTTTATTTGAAAATCTTGAAACACATACAAAGTAAAATATAATGAACATCAATATATCCGTCACTAGCTTCAAAAATTAACAACTCCTGGACTCTTTCACCTTACTATAGATTATGTCCGTATGAGTGTTGGCTCACAACCTTCTTCTCCCTGTCTATTTCTTGTAGACCTATCTTCCAGACAATAGCTCTCTGAGTCTGTTCAATTTGCTTAATTCATATCAGTGAGGTCATGTACTGTTCATCCTTCAATGCTTGACTTGCTTCACTCAACTTAAGTTCCTCAGGATTCATCCACGTAATCCCGTGTGTTAGCACTTTATTCCTTCTTACAGTTGAGTAATATTCCATTGTATATCTGTACCACATTTTGTTTATCCATTCATCTATTGATGGACACCTGGGTTGATTCCAACTTTTGGCAATAGTGAATAATGCTGCTATGAACATTGGTGTGCATATATCAGTTCATGTCTTTGCTTTCGATTCTTCTGGGTATATACCCAGCAGTGGAATTGCTGGATCATACCGAAGTTCTACAGTTAGTTTTTTCAGGAAATGCCATACTGTCCTCCACAATGGCTGGACCATTCTACATTCCCACCAGCAGTGGATAAGGGTTGCCATTCCTCCACATCCTCTCCCACACTTATAGTCTGCTGTTTTTTCAATGGCTGCCAGTCTAATGGGTATAAGATGGTATCTCATTGTAGTTTTGATTTGCAATTCCCTAATAGCTAGTGATGTTGAGGATCTTTTCATGTGCTTTTTAGCCATTTGTAGTTCTTCCTTTGAGAATTGTCTTTTCAGGTCACTTGCCCATTTTTTAAATGGGTTGTTTGTCTTTTTATTTTTGATGCATAGGACTTCTTTGTATATGCAGGATATTAGGCTCCTATCAGATGTATGGTTGCCAAATATTTTCACCCATTGGGTAGGCTACCTTTTTAGTTTCTCGATAACCTCCTTTGAGGTGCAAAAGTTTTTAATTTTCAAAAGATCCCATTTACCTATTTTTTTCATTCATTGCTTGTGTTTGGGTGTGACGTTCATGAAACCATTTCCTAATAGAAGGTCCTCTAGATTCTTCCCTACATTATCTTCCAAGATCTATTAGTTTTGATTCTTATATTTAGATCTTTGATCCATCTTGAGTTGATTTTTGTATAAGATGTGAGATGGTGTTCCTTTCTTATTCTTTTGGATATGGTTATCCAGTTCTCCAAGCACCATTTGTTGAAGAAGCCATTGTCTCCCAGTTGAGTGGGCTTGATGGCCTTGTCAAATATCAGATGACTATATATGCGAGGATCTACATCAGAACTCTCAGTTCAGTTGCATTGGTCAGTATGTCTATCCTTGTTCCAATACAATGCAGTTTTGACTACTGTAGCTTTGTAGTATGTTTTAAAGTCAGGTAGTGTGATACCTCCAGTTTCATTTTTCTTTTTCAAAATGTCTTTGGCGATTCGGGGCTTCTTACCCTTCCAAATAAATTTTGTAGTTAGTTTTTCCAATTCATTAAAAAAATGCTGTGTTGATTTTTATTGGGATTGCATTAAATCTTTAGATTAGATTAGGTAAATAGACATCTTAATAATGTTTAGTCTTCCTATCCATAAATGGGGAATGTTCTTCCATTTATTTAAATCTTCTTTGATTTCCTTTAACAGTGTTGTGTAGTTTTCAGTATATAAGTCCTCTACATCTTTAGTTAAATTTATTCCTAGGTATTTGATTCTTTTAGTTGTTGTTGTAAATGGTATTTTTTTCTTGATTTCTTCCTCAGATTGCTTGCTATTGGTGCGCCGAAATACTACTGATTTTTGAGCATTGATCTTATACCCTGCACCTAACTGACCTCATTTATAAGTTCTAGAAGCTTTGTTGTAGATTTCTCAGGGATTTCTATGTATAGGATCATGTTGTCTGTAAATAGTGAAATTTTTACTTCTTCCTTTTCATTTTGGATGCCTTTTATACCTTTTTCTTGCCTCAGTGCTTGAGCAAGTACTTCTAAGATGATGTTAAATAGGAGCAGTGATAGTAGATATACTTGTCTTGTTCCCGATCTTAGAGGTTACTGGGGGAGAGGGCTGGGAGAGGGACCAGGTGAACACTGGGGATTTGTAGGTATGTGGCTGAAAGTACAAAGTTGAGAATGCTCTTATGGCAACATGACAAGGAAGGGTTAATGGTTTAGGGTATTGTATGGGTGGGCATTTGGGACAGGACGTACATGGATCAGGCTGCTAGGGAGTGTGTGAATGATCTTTTAATTTATTTTTAGTTTTTTAAAATTTTTAGTTCTTATATTTAAACTTATCATTATTGTTTCATTTTCCTATTATTTGTATTTGGGTATTGTAATGGCTTCATTTTTGAAGAGGATTTGGATCACAGTATGGTTACAATTGGGGCAAGGGGGATCGTTGGTGTGGGGTGTCAGTGATGGGGTATACATGAGAGGAAGTTCACCTGAGCATACATATAAGGTATGTAAAAATGTTCAAATGCTCATGGGACATTGTCACGGTAGGCGGAGACTCTCACAATAACCAAGAGAATCCTGAATTCCTATCCTGGAGAGCTCTGCCACATTATCTAAGGAAGCAGCAACTGTCCCCCAGTTACTGGTGAAGGAAGATGATCCACTGATGGGCCCTTGATATTGACGACTAGCCTTATGAGTCTTTGCTCTTGATATTGAAACAGCGTATTGCTATGGGGTGCCTAAGGGTTGCCTCTTAAGAGCCTCCCTGTTGCTCAAATGGGCCTCTCTCTAAGGCAAACTCAGCATATGAATGCATTACCTTCCCCCCAGCATGGGACATGATTCCCAAGGATGAGCCTCCCTGGCACTGAGGGGTTGCTACCAAGCACCAACTAGCAATGCAAATGGAAAAAGACCTCGAATAAAAGGGGGAAAAGGTAAAGACAAATGAGTTTATATGGCTGTAACCATTGGCCAATTTGATGTAATTATGAATTCCAAAAATATAAGTAGATCATGCTTGTAAACTGATCTGTTGATCTGGGCATGATTAGGTTATGATTAGGGTGTTGAGCCCCACCCTTTGGTGGGTGCGGAATCAAATATAAAAGGCATGGCAAGAACAGTTTTGGGAAGAAGTCTTTGAGAAGCAGCTTTGATGTTGGAAAGAAAGCCCCAGGAGAAGAGAAGTGAGCTGTTCATCTGATCGCCTACAGCTGACCTTGTGGAGGAAACAGGAGCTAAGCCGGGAGAGAAACGCAGCCCTGGGAAGAGAAGAACTCAAGAAGCCTGGACCCTGGGCAAATGTTGGCAGCTGTCTTGCTCCAACACGTGACAATGGACTTTGGTGAGGGAAGAAAGTTATGCTTTATGGCCTGGTAACTGTGGACTTCTACCCCAAATAAATACCCTTTATAAAGACGAACCCATTTTTGGTATATCACATTAGCACCCCTTTGGCTGACTAAAAGAATGGCTAAGAGAATTTAAACTGAGTCGGGAGGTCATCCCAGAGGTAACACTTATACACATCTTAGCAAGATTTCATAGATTTCCAAAGTGGATACTACCCAAATAGTGGGGCTCCTGAGAACTCTGGAGACACCCAGAGCCTACGGTCAGTGTGGATAACTCTGGAGTTTGTTGCCTTGACAGTGGGCCCTACTTTGGTGTTTGTGTTCCTGAGAGTGACAGAGTTGAACTCAATTATGTTTTCCCTGAACATGGCTTATCTGTCCCTTCTATTTAAATCTATACTTTGTTTTAGGTGTATATCCAGAGACTCAAGTCTTTGGGCTGTCCATGTGCCAGCTGGGACTGGAACCTCAGTAGAGTTGCAACACCTACTCTACAGCTCATTGGATTCACCCAGGACAACTGGCAGATAGATGGTGATGGACAATGGCCGTCCCAGGGAATGGAGAGAGTCTGCAGCTGCAGGCAGGATATCCCATCCATCTTCCCCATGGGATATAAGCCTCCTTTCAATTAGAGGTGAAATGGACATTACCATCCCAAAATCCTCGGGATTTGGGGAAGAGCTATGGACTAGATTGGACTTACTAGTATTCTACCATAGACATTGGAATGGAAGAAATTACAACATTGATGTGGAGGCAGTGGCCACTGGAGGCTCTGGGGGCAGGGAGAGGGAAAAACAGTTGTAATACGGGGGCTTTTTGGGACTTGGGAATTGCCCTGAGTGACATCGCAACGACAGATATAGGCCATTTTATATCATCACATAACATGCAGAGCTGTGTGGGAGAGTGTGTAGACTATAATGTGAACTATGGTCCATACTGAATGGCAAAGCCCCAGGACGAGTTTATTAATTGCAATGAATGTGCCACATTCACTTTGTGGGAGGTGTGGGGAGTAGGGCATATGGGAATCCCTATAATTTTTGTGTACCTTTTATGTAATCTAAGTATCTTTTTAAAAAATTAAAATTTTTTTTAAAAAATTACCAAGTCCTGGCCATCTCTTGCCATCTAAATTCTCACTACCTACCCCACCCTCCAGATAATTTTGAAGAAATCTCAAATATTTGTTATTTCACCCAAAAATATTTTGGTGTGTTTCTCTGAAAGATGATACTTTAAATAATAACTGCAATTCTGTTATCATCACTTTTAAAAATTAATAACATGTACTTCTTGTCATCAAAATTCCAAGTCATTTAAATTTCCCCAATTTTTTATAGTCAGTATATAGATATATTAAATTTGTATGTTTAATCAGCATCCACATATATTCCAAACATTATAAGTAGCTGATAGATCTCTTCAGTGTCTTTTAATCTATAATTTCCCACTTCTTTTAATTTTCTTTGAATTTTTTTTCCCGAAGAAACGGAGTCATTTGCCAGGAGTTTCCCACAATATGAATGTTGCTAGTTGAATTCTGGTGACTTGTTTACCATGTTCTGCTATCCTATTTCCTGAAAATAGGTAATTAGATCTAAAGGTTTGAACTGACTCAAGTTTTTTGTTTGTTTGCTAGATCCATTAATTCATTAAGGTTGGCAATGATATCCTAACTCCATCATTACACCACTGATTTTAAGGAAAGCTTTTTAAAGGAAACTTCTCATCAGGTATTTGATTATACTAAGACATAGATTAAATATTTGATTCTTTCCCATTTTTATTTATCAGTTTTCAAAATAATGAGGTGATTACCTAGCACCTTCCATAGGTGACCAAAGAGGTGGCATTTTTGTTGATTTATTTTTCTTTCTTTCTGCCATTATGAATTTGTGGGTTTAAACATATTAGATGTATTTCGATGCACTGCAGTTACAATTCTCACTGATGCACAAATCAGTTTGCCCAATGGTAACCTCTTTAGGTTCCTTTTGCCGGAAGTAGCAGTCCTTGCTACCTAGCCCTTCCTACAGGCTCACTCCCTGCCCAGCCCTGGAATCAGCCATTTCTCCAGAGATCCTTGTTTCCTTTGAAGGGTGAATGGGATTTCCAGACAAGCCTCTGGACCCTGTTCCCTCAGCTCTTTATTGCCACTTTGGTAAAACCTACCTCGGCTGAATACAGGATCCTCCCTTCTTGCCCAGCCAGGCCTCGCCGCACTGAGGGCGCCCCCTGCAGGAAGAGCTCGGGACTCACAGTGAGCCCTGCAGCCCGGGGAAGGTTCCAGCTCTCCCTGCTAGGAAACTCAAGCGCCCTCCTTAGCTTCTGCCCCACGCTCCCTGCCAGGATCTGGGGCCAGGCTTTCAGCGGCCTGGGCCGTCCTGTGTGCCCCCCACCGTCTGATGAGAGACCTCAGCTCGGCCCGGGTTCCCCCACAAGGGGTGATGGTCAAGATGGAGGCGGCACCGCGGGCTCCGGATCCCGCCCTGCACGAGTCCTCTTCGATCTGGGGCAGGTTGATTCCGTGAGCCTGAGACGGGAAATATTGGTGAACTGGTGACCCCGGGAGGTTGGACGACCCGAGGGGCAGGACATTGCCGCAGGCGCGTCTTTCCTTTTCCAGAAACACGAAGTCTTGGGAAATGAAAATGAAGGAATGGGAAATCTAATAAAAAAGGACGCCACCATGCATTTTCTTTCTTTTCTTTCTTTTTCTTTCCCTCAGTCCCTCAGTCCCTCCCTCCTTCCCTCCCTTCCTCCCTCCCTCCCTTCCTTCCTTCCATTTCCTTATTGAAAACCTTCCAATTGAAAGAGATAAGAGTGGAAGTTTCCTGGCCATAACCTCCCAAAGATCAGCACTTGTTGATCCTTTTTTTGTACAAATGTGTCTAATACATGTGAATATGTTTAAAAACAAACAAACAAAAAACAGAATCTGAGCACACCAAAGGCTCAGCTCTGTGATTCACTTTTTTCACTCATTGTATTGTAGACATCTTTCCATGTCAATTAAGATAGATCCCTTGTTCTTTTAATTGACAACAGAGGATTTCATTGGGCAGATATGCCAGAAATTATTTAGCCATTCCCCTTTTGGTCTTTTCCAGGTATACAAGGGGATATAATGCTGGAGAGAAGATTCTCATACATATGTTTGAGTATATGTGTATTTCTGTAGAACTGACTCCAAGAAATGGAATTCCTGGGTCAAAGAATATTTAAAAATAAATAAATAAATACCACCAAATTGCCGTCCAAAACGTCAGCACCAATTTCCCCTCCCTCCAATAGTTCACAACCAGCATCTTCATTGTTAACTTTGGTATCAATCTCAAACTTTTGCAAATCTGCTAGGCAGAAACGGCATCTAGTATTAATTTTCATTTCTTTGATTATTCAGGATGTGACCACATATATGTTAATAATCACTTGTACATTCTTACCTTTTGCCCATTATTAGTGAAGTTGAGCATCTTTTCTTGGCCATTTGTTTCCTCTTCTGTCAACTGCCTTTTCATATTCTTTTCCTACTTTTCTAATGGAGACTTTGGCTTTTTTTCTTATTCTTTACAGAAATTCTTTATACGTTTTGGAAATTAATCCTTATTCAGTTATATGCATTGCAAATGCCTTATACTCTGTGGCCTGACTTTTCTTTCTGTTTATGGTGACTTTAGTATAATTAAGTTTTAATTGTTTTATCTAGTCAAACTTAACCTGTTATCTATTCGGGTTGCTAATTTTTAACTTATTGATTTGTAGGCTTTTTTGTCTACTATATTGCATGCGTTGCAGATATTTCCTTAGTCTACTTTTTTGTATGTTTTAACTTTGGCATAATTTTTATCATACAGAAGTTTAGAAATTTTATATAGTCACTCATATCTATAAGCCTTTTATTTTTCTGCGCCAAGACTCCAGGACCTCACACAAGGTCCTTACTTGTCCTCATTCTACAGGAATTTAAATCCGTTTATAAACGCCCACAATTGTCCCGGCTTTTCGGTTTAACTTTGAAGTATACCTTGGCTAAGGAACAACTGAAAACCTTGGCTTGTAGGTCAACCCGGAGCCAGGACCTACAGTGAGAGAACAGTGAGATGGAGTCCGCCCGGTCTCCTAGAGTGGAACCGGAACTGCGCTGAAGGACCTTGTGAGCATTGCATAGTTTTGGCCTCTGAACCTTGGTTCCGTGGCCGCTGATCCCTGGGCCGAGGGGGATGCTTGCAGCCGCCGAGTCCGGGTTTTCCGGGTGGGGGTGCGCAGGAAAAAGCCTGGAGAGGATGCTCTAGCCTTCCCATGCTATGGCGGTGGAGGGGAGGGGCGGGGGCTGATTTCCCAGAACGCTAGCACTCGTCTAATTCTCCTGTCCCCTAATGTAGTGGGGTTCTATAGGAAGGAGCGCACTCTGCTGGTTTCGGGGCGAGAACAGGCTTAACCCGAAGTCGTGCTTGCAGGGAAGTGGTGGGAGCTTGACCCGGAGGCTGAGTCTCTTCCTCTATTTCCTTGCGTCTCCCATGAATGGGGTCCGGGAAGTCACACCCTCGTTGTGAGCTCCACGGTGTCCTTTTCAGATTAGTGAACTTTCCAAGTGGTAGATGGACATTTGATGGTTTTTTCCTTAAAATGAGAATTGTTTAAATGGGGCTTGACGGTAAAAGGTGGAATTTCTTGAATTCTGCCTTGTTTGGCCTTTAATGCCTCTAAAGAATAAAGATATCAGTCCAAAGTGATCGATAAATCTTTTTTTATGCTCACAATCATAAAAGAATGCTAAGGAATCTCCCAGTACCAGCTTAGTCTTGGGTTGCGTTGTCTCACACACGCCCCCAAACCCCCACTTCGTTCAATGCTTATTTTCGTGACTTTAACATTCACGCGGACATTTTATCTTTTCGAAAACTCAAGTCTACATCATTGAGATTGGGTGGTCGGGTTGCCTAGAAATTGTACTCAGAAGTGGACCCGGCATTCAATTGCTGTGTGGTCTTGGGCCAGTGATCCGCACTCTCTGCACCTCCTGCTTTTAATAGCTTGCACCGCAGGGTTTTTGTAGGGATTAAAGAAGATGGTCTGTGACATGCTAAGCCCCATACTTGGCACACAGTAGGAGCTTGGTAGAGGTTGGTTGCTGTTAGTGGGGTGTTGGTGTGTAACTTTCCTTGTTTCTGGGTCCTGCCAGCCCTGCCAAGGGACCCTGCCACAAGCCAGGGTCTACAAGGTAGAAATTCAGCTTTGTCTGCCTTGTCGCTCGGGTATTTAAGTAGTTTCCAGTATGTTGCAATTACAAATAATGCTACAAAGATTAAATGTAATTATGGTGCTTTTTTCATTTTGTTGGAGGTGTATCTTGTAAATTCCCAGAGATGGGATTGATGTAACAAAAGATAATTCCATAGCTTGTCACTGCCAAATTCCTCTCCACTGGAGCTTCACAATTTTGAACACTACCAACAAGGTATGAGAGGGCCTGCTTCCTTATAGCTTCACAAATGGGGTGTGGTTGAACATTTGAATTTTTGCCAATCTGATAGGTAAAATATTGTAACTCAGTGTAGTTTTAATCTTCTTTCTCTCATGATAAGTAAAATTGATCATTGTTACATAAGTTTAAGAGCCACTATGTATCTTTCTTTGTGGACTCTTCATTTTTTTTGTCCATTTTCTAATGGACCTTTCCCTCAGATTTTAATAGTTTTTTTTTTTTTAATTATGACTATTTTCCCTTTCTCTGTGATTCTATACTAATCTTGAGCAATGCATCACTTTCAAAATTAACCCTGCTGTCCTGTGCTGGGGCTTGGCCTGGTCACCCACCTGCTACCTCCTGCTGCCAGACAGCTTCACCAGACATGTCACTGGAAAGGAAGCGGCATCCATACAAGCCTTCGTCAGGGGACCATGCTATGGAACTGCAGGATCACATGGCCATCTCTGATCTTGTCCTTGATAAGTTTGGTCCTGTTCTGGAACACTGCCATCTGCAAGCTGAACAGCTCCTGCTGTTCCTGGTACAGGTAGACCATGTCAGAGGCCTGGCCCTGGGACCAGAGGATCTCCGTGTGCTCGGCGTCCATGTATGGCGACAGGTAGCACGGAAACTCCACATCTTCCCCAACGATGCCCATGACGGGTTCCCAGGGCCTACCACCTTGATCTCCTCTAGCATGGAGAAACCAGAACAACTGCTAAAATCAACCCTCATCCAATATAATTTTTTATCACATCCCCTCACAGGTCAATAATTTAAAGAAAACCATTCAAATGAAGAAAGGGGCATTCTACTGGACAGCTAGAGTGTTTTCTTGAACCAGTAATTGTCATGAAAGATGTGAGTGTGCTAGATTAAGAAACACAAATTTACAACCAATTACTGTGTGGCCCTAAACTGGTTATTGGTTTGAACCACTCAGCTGCATATGTTATTTTGGGGACAATTTTGTAAATTTAAATATGCTCAGGGTAGTAAGTGAAATGAAATGTTACTGCAATGGAATCTTTGACCAAAAAAGCAAGTTTCAAAAACAGTTTATACACTAATAAAAAATTACACATTTGCCTAAATGTGCAGAGAAAAAGATCTGAAAGGAGATACACCAAATTGTTGACGGTGTTTTTTTTCTGTATGATGGGAATAGATGATTTGTTATTTTTGCTTGTTTGAGTTTCTACTTTTTAATAAGGCACATTTACAACCTTGTGATGACAATGGGTATTTTAAAAATAATTTGTGAAGGCTCCCTGCTTCACAAATTCCCTATCTAAAGTCCAAACTCTGCCTCTCAGACTTATTTACCATGATAAATTCAATTTGATTTCACTTGATTGTCTTCCCTTAGAGTGGCGTCTCTATGTGGCCCTTCTGATCTCCCCAAACTAATGCGTTTTCTGCAACTTCTATGACGACTGCTGTTTCCTGCTGCTACTTTGCACAAGCTTTTCCCTGCCATCCAACATGCATGCACTCTTCTCTCTCTCAACCTTTGTGTACTTACTTTCCTTTCTTCAAAGTTCAGCTAAAATCTCACCCCTGAAGCTCTTCCTTCATAGACACCACCTTCATCCATCACCTTGCCCATTAAACACTAAGGTGACTTTCTTTGTTCACAGCCTTGAAGCCTGCTAGGGAAGCCCCAACACCTTTCCTACCAGCTTTTCCCTCCAGGACTTCTCAAGCTGTCTCTCCCCACACACCTGATGCTTGGATCTCTTCTTGGGCACACCTTGCCTCAGTTTACCTCCTCTGTTGTCTTCCTGGAGAATGCAACTGCAAGACTCAACTCAAATAACACCCCTCTCTATAGCTCTTCTTAGCTTTCCAGGAAATAACAAATTGCTCTCTTAGTTGTGCACCTAAAGTCTCTGGACCCAGTTCTCTTGCAGCCGTGGTCACACAGCTGAAGCTGTGTGTCATGTTCATTCCCCTTTGTTGACCATGAGCTGTTTGAGAACCTAGCTATGTCTAAGGCACCTTGGTATCCCTGGTTCCATTCAAGGAAATTAGGGAATCATATTTGCATAATTAGTTTATACCCTCTGTTGGCTGTTTCTTTCATGAGAGTTGGTAGGAACCAAAGTTCTTCCTGCCCTTCAAAAGCTATGGCTTATATGCAGAGGTGGAATTAAAAATACTTACCAATTTGCTCAGCAGGAGCACAAACCAGTAAGAGTTTCCTTGTGCCTTCCTGCTCTGCTTCCTGCTCTATCTGTTAACTTTGAGGTCATGGGGAAGTGGTAAACAAAGAGGAGCTAGATGATGCACACGGACAGTGTCTATTTAACAACAAAGATAGAAATCTTTGTGCATTTTAGCAATTGGCATGGCCTGGAACTAGGTTCTAATATCTCTACCCTGGAGAGCATCTGACAGGAAGAATGAGCAGAAGCTGAGATTCTCATATCCTGACGGGATGGGGTGCAGACCGGACATGCTACCTGTGTTTAGATCCCCAGGCTGGAGGAGGAGGAGAAGGAGATGGATGAGGAAGAAGAGACTGTTGGGCAGAGGTGCTCTCTTTTGAGGAGTCCAGAGAGGCTGGTAAATCCATCATCCCCTGCTAGCAGTGGTGGCCACCTGGAGAGGAACAAAATGATGTTGAAGTGATGTGGAGGAGTTCATCATTGGCCCATCAGGCCTAAGGTCTCTTGTTGTCTCCTCAATGATTTTTGGTCTGGTTCCCAAGTTCCTTACCAACACCAGTGCCTGGTTTCTTTTATGTCATCGTCAGGCATGAGACCTGTTTCTAATTTTACTCTTAATAGCTTCTCTGGCCTTGCTTAGACTCAGGGAGCTTTGAGGGGACAGGGCCGAAGGGTCTCAAAGGAAGCGGCATCTGAGCACCATATTGTTTAGAGCTAGGAGTATACCCATGGTATTATCATGGGGTGCAGATGCTCTCCTCTAGATTTAGTGACTTTCCCCAAATAAAGGGAGATCTCTGGGGAATCTCATGCATTTTCATTCTCCCTTCCCCACTGTCACCTACCTGTCCTTGCACCTAATTCTCCTTGGCCTGGAACATTTAGTCCACAAAAAAACAGAGAAACAAACACATAGATCTGACCTTTCATAAGTGGGGTGTGCGTGGCCACTCATTCTAGAACACCTTCCTCCAGTCCTGAGATCTCAGGTGGTGCCTCCAGTGGATCAATTTGTGACTGTCCTGGTATCTATAGCATCTTCACATCCCCAAGGATGAAGTCATCCTCTAGTAATTCTTCATCTGTGATCCAGGACCCACACCCTAGCCCAGATGAAATCTTTTCACTCTCCTTACCAAACGCCTTGGACCATTGCCATAACGTCTCATAGTCTGGCAGCTGGAGATTGCAGTACAGTTGACGTTTGTTTGGAAACATAAAAGCCTCTCCCCATGTCTTCTCTGTCTATTGCATGATTTTAGATAGATTTTGTATTTGGTTGACCCTCCATTTCTTTGCTTGAACAATGGAAGAAACCATTGCCATTTCTGAGAGTAGCTAAGCCTCCGACGGGTTGGTTGGGTGCTTTTAAAATAAATGTAGCATCTCCTCCATCACCCTTCCACCTTCCAAAGGACCACTTTCAGTCTTCTTCCATGATATGATATCACCCTCCTTTACACTATCAGAGCATTCCAAGAGGGGGTCATGGGTCAAGAGTGAGTTTTTATTTTCTAGTCCTTACTTGGTCTCCCCATCTCCCATCTTCTATGGGATTCAGACCCATGACATGGCACATGTTCCTTGTGTCCTGTGGGTAGAGGGCTGGAGCCCCACTGTCAAAATACCATAGTAGAGTGGAGATGAAGGACTTCAATAGCTGCTGGGAACACATGGTCTGGGACTGGAATTTATAATAAAGGAGAAAGTTCCCAAAAGGCATATTGAGACAATTGAAAACATTCAAATATGAACAATGTTTCATATCACATGCATATGTGTATATTATTATATACACATATATTCATATATATACTTATATGAACATGCATATAATATATGGCACTAATAATAAATACATGCATATTCATTATATGCATATGTATGTATACATATATATGAATAATTACATATTTTGAATAAAAGTGAAATTTCTTGAAATTGACACTTAAAGTGGTTGCATAAGTGAATGTCCTTGTTCTTAGGGAAAGTATATGCACATATTATGCAAACTACTCTATTCTCAAATGTTTAAAAATGAATAGATATAGGTGGACAGATTAAAGAGATGTAGGATGGATGGATAGCTAGCTAGCTAGCTAGATAATGATACGGAACGTGGTGAAATGCTACAAGTCTGTAAATTTGGGTATCTGGGTTAGGGGAATTCATTGTTTTATTATTATTTTTGCAACTTTCTAGTAAGCTTGAAGTTATTTTGAAATAAAAAGTGAAAACAAAAACAACACGTCTCCCCCCACCCTCCACAATATACGGCTCATGCAGCAGAAGAGTGGTGAGTTTGGAGTGTGTGGGATGGGTTAATCTGCAGGACTTCTGTGAGTGACCCTGAGGTAGGAAGGACACAGTTGAAAGGGAATAAAATAAGAATAAGGGTGTTGGCCTGTGAGGCAAATGGGCCAGGAACTAGAGGCCTCTGCCCTCTGAGAGCCCAAACACAGGTGAGAAGGCAGAACAGTTAGTTGGAGCAGATCCATTTGGGCTATCAAGGGGGCACTTCCATGGGGACCATGGGAAGGAGATCAGATGTTCCTTGTGGAAGAGTCCAGCAATTGTGATGGCCAGCAGTTATTGAAATCATTATTAGCACAATAAGTAGCATGAGCAGAGAGAGGTCTGGGGTAGGAATTGAGGTTCATGCTAGACAGTCCACCCTCTCATCCTCTGTGAGTGATGGTAAGAGCCTATCTGTGACTCTAGCACATGAGTTCCAATACTGACTTTGTGTTTTCTCACCTGCTTTCTTAGTCCCTTTTCTTTGGGGCCTCAATTGTTTCTTCTGGAGTATAGACATAGATTAAAGACCCTTAATGGAAGAGCCATGAGGAGGTATATTAGCTATATACCTTTATATGCCAGTTAATGCCTTCAAAACAAGGGGCTCAGAGAGTATTTGTGAATCCATTTGGATTGGCTGTATTCGCAAGAATTATTAGCCAAGGTTTCTGCTGGTGAGAATATGGGTCTTCCTACCAGGTGGTGATGAGGCATTAGACAGAACCCATAGCTGGAGGAAGATGGTCGCCTCACAGGATGAGCACATGCTCCAATTTCTCTAGGTAGGGGAGGTTGCCACTTCCTGGGGGAAGTTGGTGGTGGGCAGTGCTAGAGAGGCTGCTGTTCTTTATTGTGATATGTCAAATGATTTATTTTTAGTGATGGTGCAGGGGAAGGAGGTTGTAAACAAACACACTCACACACGTGTGCACTAATAAAAATTAACATTAATCAAATGCTTACCTTCTCCTGAGCACTTCTCTATGTATGATGATGATCCTCAAATCACAAATAAGGAAATTGAGGTACAGGCAGGATAAGTGACACAGCTAATAAGTGGTGGAGTCAGGATTCCAGCCCAAGCTGCCAGGTTCCAGAGCCTGTGGTCCACTGCTTCTCTGGATACAGATTTCTCACCTGCTGTTTCGTGTGTCATGTCTAGGGAAACCATTCAGTTCCATGTTACCCAAATCCATGACCTTTGTTACAGAAACCTCATATGAGCTTCCCTGGCAGCAGACAACAGCCCTCCCCCAATCGGCCACCTCACAAAGGGACTGAAGAAGTGGAATGGTTCATGAGGATGTCAGACAAGCAAACAAAAAAAACCAAAACAAATGAATAAACATTGTTAAAGCCCACTGCTAGAAAAAACAACTTAGAACTGGAATCTCCCTACATCTTTGTCAACATAATCTCAAATGGGAGGATCATGCTTATGTTCCCTTCACTCCCAACACTCAGAAACATCCCAGAATCCTCAGACTGGGGAATGAAAGATGTACTAGAGTAGACTTACTGGTATTCTACTATAGAGTTATTGTGATTCTAGCAATGGAAAAAATTATATCATTGATGTGGAGGCACTGTCCATCGGAGGTTCTGAGGGGAGGCAGAGGGAAAAATAGGTGTCACATGGGGGCATTTTAAGGACATTGGAATTGTCCTGAATGACGTTGTGATGACAGATACAATCCATTATATATCTTGTCATAACTTACAAAACTGTGCAGTTATGAATTGAGTTTTATCTATAATGTAAACTATAATCCACACTTAGTGGCAATGCTCCAAATATGTGTTCATCAATTGTAACAAATGTACCACACTAAGGAAGGGTGTTAATGTGTGAAAGTGTGGGAGGAGTCGGGATTGGGGCATATGGGAATCCCCTACATTTTTTATGTAACATTTATACAATTTTAGTATCTTTTAAAAAAATTTATCATAAGTATTTTTTTAAAAAAGCAAAAAAACACCACCCTGAAAATATTTAATCTGCCAGAAATGTACTGGCAATTTCTGGAGGGAAAAGTCAGTGATTTCAGAGAGTTGTACCTTAGTGCCCTAACAGGCTCCCTTCTCCCCATTTACTCATTGAAGTTTGGCCTTTACCACCTCACATCTCCAGTTCAAAGTCTCTGATCACTATTGAAATGTAATTACACCTGTGAAGGGAAACACTTTAGGATTTCAATTCCTTGCACCACAATATAAATGGATTTTAGATTCTGTTCCTAGTAAGGAGGTTTTACAGGAAGAGGTGAGAGGCTGGACACATTGGATATTTGAGGAAGATGGAGAGAACCCAGTAAAAGAAAAAGAAAGCAGGGCTTGGGTTGGAGCTCAGTTTTGCTGGTGGGCTGTTTCCCCTGATGCCTCGGGAGCCCCTGGGATGTTCCTTCCTGAAAACACAAGGAGGAATAAGGGATTGTACACACCAATGCAGAAGAAATGCCACCACCTTCCACCTGGGAAAAGCCCATTTTCCTCTCCTCTTTCTTCTCTTCCTTTCATTCTTGTTTTCTTCCTGTCCTTAACCAGCTCCATTCCTCTCTCCTCCTGAATCTCCAATTCCTAAAACACCCAAACCTCTCTTGATTTCCAGTACTTCAGCTCTTCAGTCTCTCTCATGCTTTCCTCAAAGCCTCCTACCATCATTTTATTCTTTCCATTATTGAAAGTGGAGTTTAGACAGGTATTGAGAGATGAAATACTTACCTAGTAAGTAGCAGCGGTATCCCAAATGGCAGCTGAGTCCTAGTGATCTCAACTCCCCTGCTAACGGAGACAATTGTAGTGTCTTGATCCCAGATGCTAAGATCCTCTAGACACAGGCTGGCAGCTGAGTTCAGAGGACCAGGCCATCTGTGACAGAATGACTCACCCACCTTCCACCTAAAGACATACTGCTTGCTCTGCCATTTGCTATAGAAGCCATGATGGATGGAACAAAACAAGGGAGTTTTGTTCTCTCTCTCTAGGGAAAATCATGAATGGAATTTCCAAGTAAAATTTCCCTCCCAGGATCTTAGAAGGAGGGGAAAGGTCTGTGGTAGCTTTTCAGAGACCTCAAGCTAAAGGGAGAATATGCTCGAGCAGGCTGCCCGGGATCTCTTGTAGAACAGTGATTCCAGGGAGGCAGCAGAAGACTGTCCCTGAACAGCTGTCTCTCTTCTCACTGTCACAATGAAAGACATAGACGGTGGACTGGAATTGCCACTAACAAAGGGTTAGGTAGAGCCTAGTGTCCAACTTTTAACCTGCCAGATCCTTTTCTGCAGGGCAAAGTCAGGAAGATAACCTGAGAACATTGCTATAAGTAAAAACTGCAAGAACTGTTTCATATGAAACTCTATTTCTTTGGTATTTATCTAGTGGAATGGAACTCAAAAACAAAAGCTGCAGCAAGCACTACCTCACCCCACCCATTCTGCCACAGGCCACAATGCGCCTTTGGATTAGCAGGAGAGGAGTACAGTGAACCAAGGTGCCAGGCCCATGGCTGCACCCACTGTGACATCCTCCCTGATGTTAAGAATTGCTCAGAATACCTCAAACACGGGCAGGACAGCCCAGGGACTCCAGGAAATGCCTGGTGTTTGGGGAGGGCCTGTACAGGTGCTAGGGTGGTGTTTGAATAGGTGGAGGTGAAAACCATTGAGCTACAGATTCCAACTTGAAGGTATTATAGTGTACAGGTTGGTGAGGCTGCAGATCTAGAATTCTGTGGCATAAATGTCACTGGGCCTCAAAAGGGGCTTGATGGTAGGCCCAAATGGTGGGTGCAGGTCTCCAAGGTTGGGGGTACAGGGAAGGATTCACTGACAGATTAAACTTAAAATGGACACCAAATAACTAGGAGGATCAAGGAAGTAAAGGAGCAAGGTGGGAGTGGAGGGTTTTGATTAGCATATATGGGAATAGGAAAAGGGTATGGGTTTGCAGGGAGAGTTTAGGAAGATCACCAGTTGAAGGGAAGGCTGAGCAAAACTAGAGGGGACCAAAGTGCAGAGGTCCATGAATGGTACACAGGGAAGTGGAACATTGTTCTCTGGGCAGTCAAGAAACATTTGGAAGTGTTTTTGTTTTTGTTTTTGTTTTTCATTTTTTTATTCTGTCCCCTCCACCCCCAAGATGGCTCACTTGTCTGTTTGCTCATCATTTTGCTCATTGTTTTGTGCTCATTATCTGTTTTTCTTTAGGAGGCACCAGGAGCACAACCCAAGACCTCCCGTGTGGGAGGCGGGCACCCAACTGCTTGAGCCACATCTGCTCCCTGCTCAGTTGTTTTTCCTTTTTGTCTGCTCTTGTTTTTAAAAATATATATTTAATTTATTTATTTCTCCCACCCACTCATTGTTTGCACTTTCCGTGTCTGTTCATGTTCCTTGTATCCTTAGGAAGTACCAGGAACCCAACCGGGACCTCCCATGTGGGTGGAAGGCACTTA
Source organism: Cabassous unicinctus (assembly GCA_029593785.1). NCBI lineage: Eukaryota > Metazoa > Chordata > Mammalia > Cingulata > Chlamyphoridae > Cabassous > Cabassous unicinctus. The sequence goes on from JAQZBX010001546.1 coordinate 46,665, forward strand.
TTTGCTTGCCCCACCACTGCTCTCTGTTTTCTTGTGTCTCTCAATATGTTTTTCCTCATGCCTCTTTTCACATCATCTTGTGTCAGCTTGCTGTGTCTGCCCATTGCACCAGCTCACTATCTTCTTTAGGAGGCACCAGAACTGAACCAGGGACCTTCCATGTGATAGTCAGGAGTCCATTCAATTGAACCACATCCACTTCCCTGCTCGTTGTTTTTGCTCAATGTTTTTGCTCATTTTCTCATTGTCTGCTCTTTGTTTTTTTTCATTATCTGGTCTTTGTTTGTCTGTCTTCTTTAGTAGTTTCCAGGAACCGAGCCCAGGACCTCCCATGTGGGAGGCAGGAACTCAATTGCTTGAGCCACATCTGCTCCATGGAAGTTTTTAAAAACATTCCCTGCTCTACCTCCCAGAGATCCTGGGCAGCCCACTGGAGCATTTTCTCCCTGCTCTAAGCCTTTGCAGCTTGCAGTCATGCAAAGCTTCCAGATACCATTCTCTTCCTTCTAAGACCCCAGGAGGGAAATTGGACATGGAAACTCAATTCATGTAAATTCTAGCCTGACTCAAGTGATTCAGGCTAAAGAAGAAAAATTGCACCTATAGGGAGAGGCTGCTTTGAAACATTACCCTGAGCTTTTTGTTCCTCCATTTCCCCTGGGTTTTCCATCAGAGGCCTCCATGGTGCCTTGGGAGAAGAGAAGTTGTCTTAGCAGGAACGCAAAAGGGGAGAAACAGGCGAGGTCTAGTTCTGTGACTCCAAGACATAGACCTGCTGGGATATGGAACCCCACCTGCCATTGCTTGCCCATCAGTTATATATGAGCACCTTTCCAAGATCTGTTTCCAAAACAGGGTGAGCCCTGGATTTCTGGTGGGCTATAAGTGATATAAGAAGGGAAGGACTCCTTCTGCCCTTGGAGAACCTGCTTTCTTAAACAGTGTCTGCATCAAAGCATTTAGGCCAGTTCTCTTTGGTGGGCCATCTGAGGGAATTCCAGAGTTGGGGGAACTGGAAAATCCCTTTTTCCAGTACAGAGGCCATTCTCACACACATCACTTCTTTGGGCAGACTGAGGGATATGAAGATCTGAAGAGAGGGAATGAAAAGTCAAGTCAAACCTACAAGAGTAGATGAACTAATCCTTCTCTTCTCCTAAGGAAAGATGCCAAAAGAGACGGCAATAAGAGCTTTTCAAGTAAACTTATGAGCACATGAGCACAGAGGCAGGGTTTGGGAGGTGAGTTATCTCCTTTCCTGAGTTAGTACAACAAAATGTTACCCTCATCTTCAGAATCTATCAGTAATTTGTATCACCTCTTAGTCCTTAACCTGGCTTTTCCAGCCTCATCTCTTTTTTATTCTTGGCCTCAAATGTCTTCACTATACAAGTTCATGTGGCCTTTGTGTCCTCTCCTATGCTTTTTTTTTTACTGCTGTTATTGTTAAGATTCAAAGCAACTGACACAAATTTTTCTGTTTACATAATGATAGTTCTGGACGAAGTGGAATAAACGATGACAATGACAACACATTTAAGCTCCTGTGATGAAGTAATCAGTTACAAAATTTCCAGTGGTTCAACATATTAAAATGTAAAATATATAAAAGAAAAAAACAAGAAATACAAATATTCAGATGTTTATAGCACAGTGAATAGTTCTTGTAAGAAAGATTTTGATATAACTGTTTACTTAATTCTGACAGTGATTCAAAACACAAAAGCACACCTTTTCCTAACCTTCCCCAAAATCTGGATTTGGGGATTGTAGTATTAGAGAAGTATAGAAGAATAAAAGCATGTTTAGTGCTCAGAAAAAAATAATTTTCTATATTTTAATACATAAAGGCACATAAATTTTAACAAGGCCAATCACTGTAAAATGTAAATAAACAGATTTGATAACACTTTTATAATCAAACCCAACTAACATTATACTAAATATATATAAAGCAATATTATTTTAGAAAAAGTAGGTGCCTTGGTGAAAATGATTCCGAAAACATTCACTTGATGTACACATTATACAAAACCTTCTATATAAAATATTAAACTATTTTCAATGACATTCCATCTGAAAACTACTCAAAAGATAAATAGTTCTATCTAATGGTTTCTCTGGAATCATGGCTAAGGCAGTTCTCTTTCAAAGGTCTTTCCTTTTATACCCACTCTGCTTTACTTCAAATATTAACATAGACACATTTGATACAGATGCACAACTTGACATGCCTATGAATTATTACCTGGAGCTTTCTTCACTGTTAAAACAGGAAAGTTTATCTTTGCTACAAAATATTTTTTTCTTAAAATATATTGTTTCTCTATTCCATATTAAACACTTAAGACATTAGAGTCTGATAAGCCACTCCATTTGGTGTCAATATCAATTAACCTATAAGAAAGAACTCTGTATTGGAAGAGCTAGAAAAGTTTCCACTAAAGTGCATCCCTCATGTGCCTAGAATCAATTTGGCTTAATAGCTCTTTACCCCCAGAACACGAGCCTGGAGTTCAAATATGCTCCTGAAGATCCATCTCAGATATGTAAAACACTTCATATAAGCAAATGAGGGTGTTTAAGATGATAAATTTCTTAAAATCTGTTTGACCAGTTTCACAACATTCTTCATTTGGAGTAGCTGCTAAAATTTAAGGTGGAATCAAAAGTGGAAAAGGCTCGGGCAATGAAGCTGTGTTGGTCACATACTAATAACTATTTCAACAAGTCTTTAAGCAAGCAACTGCAAGGAACTGGTATCTCTATGGCTCATTTTACAAGCACTAAGGATTTGAAGCTTAAAAGGTGAAAAACTGAATAAGCTTAGAAAAGGAGAAAAGTCTGAAGCAAGAGTCATAGGTCTGCAAATATATGTTTTTATGTACACACAACTGTGTATGTTATTCTGTATATATTTACAAGCATATTCACAAGATGCCCTGCAGTGGAGATCAGATAAATGCCCTTTGTCAGGAACAAAGTTCTTCAATTCGATTCTTCATTCAATCAGGATAAACTGATGCTATTATAGACCTAGAGTCCATATGTGATGGTTAGGCTAATGTGTCAACTCAGCAAGGTAATTGTGCCCAGTTGTTTGGTCAAGCAAGCACTGGGCTAATTGTAATAGGAGGACATTTATGGACTTTAGTTACCAGTGAGTTTACTGCATAGCTAACTGATTACATCTACATCAGCCAGGAAGATTGCCATCAGCAATGAGTGATGTTTTATCCAATCAGTTGAATGCCTTATAAGGGGAAGTGATTTCAGTATTCAGAGAGAATTTCCCAGATCGTCTTTGGACAGCCAGTGTCTCCCAGAAACTCATCAAGGACCTTCATTGGACTTTCATTGGAGCCCCTGCTTTGCAGCCTGCCTGCAGAACCTGGACTCGAGCATCCCCACTGCCATGTGAGAGACTCATAAAATCTCATAGTATAGAAAATTATCTCCTATTGATTCTGCTTCCTTAGAGAACTGTGACTAATACACTGTACCATCTATATAAGAAATGAATGTGCATATAATCACATAGTGTAAACTTTATTAACAAAAGCATTGCTGTCAACACTAAGTTAAAGAGTAGGTTTTACTACTCAATCAATGATGTAATCAGAACATCTCTTACACTTATACTCAAAATAACCAAAAATACACAAGTGGTGCATTAGTTAGACAAAGGGGTGCTGATGCAAAGTACCAGAAGTTTGTTGGGTTTTATAAAGAGTATTTATTTAGGATAGAAGATTACAGTTACCAGGTCATGAAGCATAAGTTACTTCCCTCACCAAATCTGTTGCAACATGTTGGAGCAAGATGGCTGCCGACATCTGCTAGGATTCAAGCTTCCTCTTCCTCTCAAGACTGTGTTGTCCTAGCTTCTCCCAATATCAGCTGGAACAAGTCTCATCTCTCTCCTGGGGCTCATTTCCCTCCAAGCTCAGCTCCTCTGCTCTCTCCAGTAGGACAGCTGTAAACTATGAGGTGAATGGCTCAGCTTTCTTCCTGGGGCCTCTGCCCTGTCTAAGGGAGCCTTTTCTCTTTCCTCACGTATCTGCTTCTCTGTGTATTTACTTCCCGGGCCTCCAGCATTAAAACTCTACCTTCTGTTCTGCCATGTCATTTTCTCTTTAAGTCCCCACCCAGGACAGGGACTCAACATCCTACTGATGTGGCACAATTGAAGCCCTAATCATAATTTAATCATGCCCAGAGGAACAGACTAGTTTACAAACATAATCCAATATTTATTTTTTGAATTCATAAACAATGCCATACTGCTACAAGCGGGATTTGAATTCACAAGAAAAAAGCAATTCAGCATGGCAAATATGAACAAGTTCAAATTCCCGAATAGGGGAAAAATAGTAAAATTTCATAAATCTCCTGGGATGCAATTTACTGCATGAATTGTAGAAAAATAGACTCAGAATGAATGATGCTACTATAGATTCTCTTAAAACATCAACCCTTATATTTCTCTTTGTCCTCTTTTGTTTCCAGCCGAAGGTTTCTTCAACTGAAGGAGCTGTCCTCCTGTTACAAAACCTACAGAGGACACCCCAAATGTCAAACCAGCTGAAGCCATGATGCCAGGATTGCTGAAGTTTAACCCAGATGTACTTCATTTGCCAAAGCCCACGCTAAGACTTCTTGAGGGTTTATTTGTTCTAAATCCAAATGTGGAGGTCTCCATGGTGCTGCTTCCAAAACCAGAGCTAGTTCCAAATCCTCCGAGGTTTGGAGAACCTAAGCCACTTGATTTCAAGCCAATGCCAATACCTGAACCAACTGGCATTGCAAAACTAACTCCCAGAGATGGCTGTGGCCTTCTAGCAGGCTGCGGCTGCTGTGTAAGTGTTGCAGCCATGACACAGCTGCTGTGTTTGGCATGTTGATAAAAGGGGTGGGTCCAGTAGTAACTGGGAGCATTCTACCACTCCTTGGCTTTTGCTTACCTAGCTTCAATCACATCTACAGCGTCTCCCAAGAACATTTTCCTGTAGGTACTGTTCTTTGAATACCTTTACATTTTCATGAATAGACTGAAGATGTGCAGTGTAAGCTGCAAATGTTTAATAAATTTTCTGCATAGACATTGACAAATCTTAGGGTGTTTTATATGAATTATTTGCTTGATTGATAAGATGGCTTTCTAGTTCTTCAAGCTGCTGTCTGTACTGCTGAAGCTGTACCTCAGACTGCTAAGCCAAGATTCCAAAGTAGTCAGAAGGACTTGTATTTTCATGTTGAAGTTCAGGTGGTGTTTTCTGGGTTCTTAAAGCTATTTCAGCCTTCTTCAACTACTGAGCAGCTTCTGTTTTCAAATTGTCAATATTCAGAGTATTTCTCTGTAACTCACTGGCAGCCAATGAGAGAAGCTGCTTTAGGGCTTTAATATCTTCTTGTAATTTAAGCATTGCTTTTGAAGTCATTCTACTAATTTCTTCTTAAAGATCTCTTTTTATTTATTTATTTACCCTCCCTCCCCTCCCCTAGTGGCTGTGCTCACTGTCTACATTCTCTTTGTCTTCTATTTTAGGAGGTACCTGGGAACCCAACCTAGTACCTCCCATGTCAGAGGGAGGCACCCAATCACTTGAGCCACCTACACTCCCGGCTTGTTGTGTCTCTCATTGTGTTTCCTTTTTGTGTCTCTTCATCCCATCATCTCATTGTGTCATCTTGTTGTGTCAGCTTGCCATGCTAGCCCCTCACATCAACTCACTGTCCTGTTCATCTTCCTTAAGAGGCACCAGGAACTAAACCCAGGAACTCCCATGGGGTAGGTGGGCAGCCTACTGCTTGAGCCACATCCACTTCCCTTGAATTTGTTTTTGTTCCTTTACTAATTTCTTGAGATTTTCAACATCCTGGCAGACGACAGGAGGTAGATTTTCGTTCTTCAGTGCTTTACTGTCCTCTGGTCTTGTTCTTGTTTTATCAATCTTTTTATCTGATGAGCTACTAATATCTCTACTACCAAGGCCTTCATTGCCTGCAGTTGAAGTACCTGCAGTAGTTCCCAAAGTGAAGCCTAGAACACTCTGTCCAAGTCCTGATATTGCTGTGTTTGTACTTTGGAAAAGTGACCTCCCAAACCAGCAAACGCTTCCGCTAAAGAAAGGTCCCGTTGATGCAGTGGTAGTTGTGGCTGTTGTTTCACCCAAAGTATTTAGAGGAAATCCCATAGAAGCTGTTGGAGTTGATGTCAGAGAAGGTGAAAGAGTATGGCCACTTGCTGAGGTATAAGTATTAGGTAGAGCAAATGGTGTGGCAGATACTGCAGGTTTACTGAATCCTAAACTGAAACCTTGTAGGTGTAGCTGTAGTGGCTGGCGTTCCCAGAGTTAATCCTGTAGTTATAGATGTTGCTATTCCTATATTTGTTCCTTCTAGAGTGGCAGGTTTACATCGAAATAGCCCAGTTTCAAAACCACCTGAAGGAACCGATGTAATTGCTGAGGTTGCAAGGTTTCCAAGATTTCCAAAATCAAGCCCCATAGCAGCGTTGCCAGATGCCCCTGTCCCAAAGGAGAAGCCATGAATCGTGCTGTTCCTGCTGGCAGCCATAGCGGTGGAGTCCAGCATCTGGGTGCTGAAGGAGAAACCTGTGGTCATGGCTCAATGCTGTGCTCCCTGCAGTCTGGAAGCTGAGACTGTTCAGGGTGCTTCTCTGGCCTCAAAGCAGCCGTAGGCTGGAAGAATCACTTTGCCCAGGCCAGACCTGGTGGGCAGCCCTCCCACACTTTCCTGTGTGGAATCCTACCCACCTCTTCTCTGTGTCAATCTCTGTCCTCCATCCCCAAAATGCTGCTCAAAGCTCCTGCTTCCAATATGTCATCTTGGGTGAATGTGATCTGTCTTTGGAGGCCAGCCTCTTTCCTCTTCTTCTTCAAGCTGCCCCATAAAGTTTGAACCTGTATAAATGTCTGACAGAGGCAAATTTGAAAATGTTTTAATGTGCCTGTATTTTGTGTGTGTGTGTGTGTGTGTTTTAAATTTGTTTTCGTTTCTTTCTTCTCTTTTCTTTTCTTGTCTTTTCTTCCTTTCTTTCTTCTTCTTCTTCTTCTTTTTTTTTGGCTGTATTTTCTTTTCAATTAAAATTCTGACTCCTAGAGTTTAGGGACAAGTCTCCTGGCCCTTGTTGCATTCTCACAGGCACCAGCACAGATTGCCCCTCACAAGGGATGTTAGCCAATCCTGTGGAGGTGACATCCAAAAGAGGAGACAGTAATTAAGGGAAGTGGTTTTTTTCTGTACTTTCAGGGGGCTGAAAAATGGATTTGATGATTCTTCATCAACCTTCTCCCTCCAGCCCAAAGCATGCCCCGCCCCAGCCATCATCCCAGACTTTACTTTGCTGTTCTCCAAGGAACTCAGCCTGGTAATTCCTGTGCCTGCCAGCTGCCATGGCACCCACCATTGTGCTCTTGTCATACAGTTTGTGAAACGCATACATTCATGACAGAGGGGAAGCACACTGACTACTGTCTGAACTCCAGGCACTCATCTTTTCCTGGGTCCTGGGGGATACAGAAGGTTGTAGGAGTTGTACACACCATCCACTGCCCAACCAACTTTGCACCTCCAATGTCAATAGCTATTTCTGTGGGGGTGAGTTGAAGAGTGCTGCCCAAAGGCAGCAGTGTTTTGGATGTTGTATTAGTCAGCCAAAAGGGTGCTGATGCAAAATACCAGAAATCTGTTGGTCTTTATAAAGGGGTATTTTTGGGGGTAGAAGTCCAGAGTTACCAGGCCATAAACGGTAAGTTACTTCCCTCACCATGTGTCTATTGCCACATGTTGGAGCAAGATGGCTGCTGATGCCTGCGAGGGTTCAGGCTTCCTGGGTTCCTCACTTCCCGGGGCTTGCTTGTCTCTGGGCTCAGCCCCTTGCTATCTCCAGAAGGTCAGCTGTAGACTATGAGGCTCTCGAGGCTTTGCCTCTCTCCACAAGGTCAGCTGTAGACTCTCAGTCGAATGTCTCGTCTCTATCCCGGGGCCTTCTCTCCTTCCTCACGACCAAGCTCCTCCATCTACTGGCCTCCCTGGGCTCCAGCATCAAAACTCGAACATCAGAACTACTACTCAAAACTACTCCAACTCTGTCCTTTGCCATGCCTTTTATATTTGATTCCCTACCCACCGAGGGGTGGGTCTTAACACCCTACTGACATGGCCCAGTCAATGCCCTAAGCATAACTTAATCATGCCCAGATTAACAGACAAGTTTACAAGCATAATCCAATATCTATTTTTGGAATTCATAACTATATCAAACTGCCAAACTGCTACAGTTGTTATGTGGAAGTCTGTGGGTAAGGAGACACAAACACAGATAGCCGGCCACAGAGAATGCATGAAAGGATAGCTCTGTTAGATCAAAGGCAATAGAGGGGGAGATGGGAGAATGAGGGTAACAGAGGAGCTCCCTGGGCTTACCTAAACTAGGTTCCAATGTGGATCTGGGGGTGGTGGGTCCTGGGTTCTTGCCTTTTTTGTGACCCAGAGAGGAGGGGTAGGGGTTTCCTGGAGATGCTGGAGTTTGGGAGTTTCAAACTATATGGCATGAAAAGTAGAAATGGCAAAGGCCAATTTGAGAAGAAGCAGCAGGGGCCATTTGGAAAAGCTAAGGGCAGCTCTTATCCAAACTGTTTGGAGGAACAGGCCTTCCTAGTTGCAGTTACGCCCAAATCAGGGCTAGCTGGGGTGATTGCTCAAAGGAAACTTAAATCTAAGCCAGCAGGATGAGGCACCAAATATAATTTCCTTATGTCATTACAATCAGCATTGGGCTTTCCCACCTCAGAGAAATTCCTTTGCATCAAAGAATTAGCCAGCATCCTTTCTTACAATGCAGAATTGGGTGGGATAGATAGACTATGCCCCTTCTGTCATATACCATGAGAGCTGCTTGTAAAGGAACCACCAGCTCAATAGGAGTTCTGTCCATTTGGAGGAGAAAAGTGGATGAGCTCTGGGGGGAATAGGAAGAGTGAAGTAAAATCAAGGTGCACCTTGTTTATTTCTTAAAGATGATGTTCCAGATCCATGGGCATTCAAACCTGTGCTTCCTTCTCCAGCATGGGGTGGTCTCCACTGTGTCATTCCCACCTTTTCCTGACTCTATTAATGAAGGGATGGCCCTTCTTTTCCATGTTAGGAAGAAAGTGCTGTAAGAAAAATTATTTAGCCTTTCTAAAAAAGGAAAAAGGTGGGCATCATATCCTTTCAGTGTCATTGGCCCACAGGAGGATTATTTATTTGAATGTGCTTTGTTTGACTACTGGGTGAGTATGAACGGGGTTGAAAGGGGAAAGTTTGGGCCATCCAGGATGCTGGACGTAAAGCTAGAGGATAAAACAGGTAACTGTACAACTCAGTGAAATCTCCTCTATTTTTTTTTTTCCAAAATAAATCTCTGGCGATTAGGATTGGAGTAATTTACATCCTTATGTTAGTCTACCATAAAGAATACAATCCACTTTTTTATCCTTATGTATCTTTTAGTTTTTTTCTTCAGACATATTAATTTTTTTATGAACAACTTTTAAGCCTTTATCTTTGTCAACACATATGAAATGGGTAAATTTCATAAAAAGCTAAATTTACCATAACTGACATATAATGAAATAGAAAATTTGAATACCGTATATCTATCCAAGTTGAATACATTTTTAAAACAACAACAACAAAAACTCCAAGCACAATTGGTGTCTGTACTAGTTTGCTAAATGTGCTGAGAGCAAAATACCAGAAATGGGTTGGCTTTTATAAAGGGGATTTATTAGGGTTAAAACTTACAGTTCTGAGTCTGTGAAAATGCCCAAATTAAGGCATCATTAGAGATGCTTTCTCACCAGGGTCATCTCCTGGCAGATCCTGGACTCTGGCCACATGCAAGGCATAATAGCAGCTCACTGTCTGGATCTCTGCCTTCTCCTCCAGGCAACTTTGTCAGCTTTGAGCTGCTCTGTGGGCTTAGCCTCCCGAAGGCCACTTCCTGTGCCTCTGTGCTCTGCTGATTCCAGCATCTGGCCTTTCTCATTCTGCTTCTAGGGGCTTCTTTGTCTTTCTTTGACTATAGATGATCAGAAGTCCTTTCTCACATGGCAGGGTAAAAATGGCAGCTCTCATTTTGCTGTTTCTGCTTTCAGTTCTCCACTTTATGTAAGACTCTAACAAAGAGCGGAGACTTGACCTCACTGATGTAGATCAATCAAAGCTCTAGAGAGCCCTAAAGCTCTCTAACCACATTAACCACATTCTAATATACAATTCAGTCGAGTTAATTACATTCACAATATTGTGCTACCATTACCACCACCCATTAACAAAACTTTTACATTATTCCAAACAGGAACTCTGATTCAGCAACACTGAATCAATTAAGCATTAATTCCCTATTCAATACCTACACCCTGGCCCCTGGTAACCTCTATTCTAGGTTCTGACTCTATAAATTGAATTTATTTATTTTAATTATTTCATATCAATGAAATCATACAATATTTGTCCTTTGTGCCTAGTTTATTTCACTCAACTTGATGTCTTCAAGGGTCATACATGTCGCCGCATGTATCAGAACTTAATTCCTTTTTACAACTGTATAATATTCTATTCTATGTATATACTGCATTTTGTTTATCCATTTTCTGTTTATGAACACTTGGACTGCTTCCATCTTCTGGCAAATGTGAATAACACTACTGTGAACATCACTGTATAAATATCTGTTTGACTCCCTGCTTTCAGTTCTTTTTGATATATGCCTATCAGTGGAATTGCCAGGTCGTGTGATAATTCTATGTTTAATTTTCTGAGGACCCATCAAATTGTTTGCCAGAGCATCTGCACCATTTGACATTACCACTAACATGAAAGAGTGTTCCTATTTCTCCAAATCCTATCCAACGATTGTTATTTTCTGGTTTATTTTAAGTAATTGCAATTCTAGTGGGTGTGGAATGATATCTCATTTTGGTTTTGATTTGCATTTCCCTAATAGCTAGTGATGTTGAACATCATTTCATGTACTCACTGGCCTTTTTTTTTTCATTTAAAAATTTGTTGAAGTATATCATTCATACATGAACATACATAAACAATAAAAGTATAGTAAAAGTGGTGAACTTAAAAACAAACATGTATAACATCATACAGGGTTCCCATACATCACCCCAGCACCAATACCTTGCATTGCTCTGAAACATTTGCAACAAATTATGAAAGAGGATCTTCAAAGTGTAACTATCAGCTATAGTCCATATCTTACATTTGGTGTATTTTCCCCCAACCCACTCTATTATTTTTTGTTCATTTAACCCATATCATTTATATAAGGTGTATAACCAATGGTATTTCTTCACAAAGTCCTTTGAGATGCAGAAATGTTTAATTTAAAAAAATTTTTTATAAGTGTTTAATTTTGAGGAGATCACTTTTATCTATTTTTTCCTTTTGTTGCTCATGCTTTATGTGTAAGATTTGAGGGACTCCCACCTTCTACAAGGTCTTGTAGATGTTTCCTTACATTATCTTCTAGGAGTTTTATGGTCCTTGCTTTATGTTTAG